>OX940805.1:21930750-21976645 GCA_954870605.1 Acer campestre
AGGAAACTTTGCCACCTCTTTCTGCGGAGGATAAACCGGCCTCCTCTAGCTTCCTTCATCGATGGTGGTGGCCACCACGGTGAACCTTTGCCTCCTCAATGGTATAATGGTTTTTTTTTTTTTTTTCTTTTCATTAATACACTAATAGTGTATGCACCCCGACTACTGAAATTATACCATATAATATGAAAACACACATTTTATTAGTTATTTATGTGATTATGTCACATGCATAAAATGATAACAATGAATAGGTACATGCGCCATAAAACATTGAACATTTTCTTCATATACATGTATAAAATTTAAATAAGATTTTCTCCATATTTGTGACATTACAATAGATGAAGAAACAAAATTGGCACAATTATTACCTTACTAAAAACATAATAACTAAAATTTGTGATTCTCAGTAATAATAAATAAGACAAAGAAAACTACTTAAGACTTTATAAATTTTCACCAAACATACATATTGTATGAGTTAGTTCTTATTCTAGGTTTAGTTTCAGGCAGATTTTGTACTCTTATAGCTGCTAGCAACCAATTGTGGTAGCTGCAATGCAAGCATCGACCTCCAAGACCGGCCATATATGATCTCTTTATCGTGTCCCAAAGAGCGACCATTCTAGTTCATCCAAATCCCAGAAGGGCTCACCATCAGTACTAGTATCCATTGAAGCCATGTTGTTACTACTTTCCCCGATTTGTGACGTCAGGCCACCTAGGTGATGATCTCCTGACGATGAACTGTCCAGTGAGCTTGTTCTGTCCACCATAGATTGAGGGTTCTGATGAATCTGATGAGATATTGTTGTTGTTGCTTCTTCATGATGAGGCTCAGCATGTTGAGCCCTAGTTATACTTGGCTCGCCGATCACCACTTCCGGTGGTGGTCTCCGATCAAAGGCTTGCAAGCATTTTGATTTTTTTGACACCCGGCACAAACTGAATTCTTGCCTCATCACCTGCAAGCAAATAGCAATTATATATTATCAAACAAAAATTATATATTCAATTTTTAGCCTAGACTCTTAAGGTACTGCTCAATTGTTCTTTATATAGGAGACAAAAATACTTCTTTCTTATTATATTTTCAACCTTAAAAACAATATATATATATATATATATACTCACACTCCTGTTTCTTTGGAGTACTTCAATATGCTTCAATGAATTAGGGTTTATCATACTTCAAGAAGAGATTAGCACTTTATTATTTTTCATTAAGCCCTTTCTTAAAAAAGATTTCTTAGAGTAATGTTATATCTAATTAATTAATTAATTTTTTTTTGGATTGTGTAGCATTATTATAAAATATATAGGTTGACATTTAAAACGTACCGGTGGACCTGCACCAGTAGAAGAGGAGGCTTCTCCATCAAGGGCTTTGTATTCATTCATCTTCCACTCGGTTTTTTTTCCGTTTGGAGCTCTGCCATTATAGAAGACCATGGTTCTTTTTTCTCCGACAAGGCGATTTGAAGAGTAAACGTAACTAGGAGAGCCAGTTGCTTTCCAGTATCCATTTGCTGTGAGCCGATTAGGTCTCCCCCCCCTTGCCTCGCTCTCTTGTCTTGGAACGAAGAAAAACCATTGTTCTGGGTCTTTATGGCACAGGTATTCTGAAAATTCTGTAACCAAAAATTATTGGATTAGAATTTAGAACCCAAATAAATAATTTTTTTTTAAAAATAATCTAAGCTAATAATCTTATCATAAAATTGCATGAGTTAATAATTTGATCTAGTTGATCGTGATCATCTTCATAATGATAGTATATCAAGAGAAATTCTTAAATAGATATTGAAAAATGGATCGATCTTCCTTATCGATCAAATTATTTTAAGATTCAGCAAGATTTCCCCTTCAAAGAAGTTCAAAGTTCGTGGTGATACACATGATCATGAATCCTAGTTGATCCGAAGAACTAATAAATAAATAAAACTCGATTCTTGGTAAAAAAAAAAAAAAATGGTGGTAGAACCTCCATGCATATAATTAAGGATCAAAGCTCAGCGAAAGTGGTTGTTCTGCCTCTGTCGCGGTTCTTTAACTCTGTTGGGTTTGTGCTGCTTGGCCCTTGGCCTCTTGAATAAATTGTGATTTTCAAAAAAAAAAAAAAAAAAAAACCTAAGGATATCGGCCAGCTAAATTTATATGTAATATGTTAGTATAACAAAGTGAAAATTCTCATAAATCTGATTTTGAGTCTATTTCCATGGCCAAAAACCCTACAAATATAACATACAATAAAAACCCAGTAAAGCTGGACTTTTTTTTTTTTTGAAAACGGCAAGTTTATTGAAGCCACAGCTGGCAGAAAACACACAGAGAACACCTAACAACACAACAGCAGAGCAACAACACAACAAAACAAAGAGCTAACCATAAAAGAAAGAAGAAGAAGAAGAAGAAGAGATTAAGATAGAGATTAGTACGTGGAAGGTCCCAAGGATTATAGAGATAGATATTGACAACAGGTATAACACGGTCCATAAGGCGGTTCAGACGATCGTCTGTATTGCCTTGAAGCTTGTTATGAAGATAGAACGAAACCAACTCTCCTTGAGTCGGGAAAAATCGAAACCCCGGTGGCATATCCTCTATCATATTCTTGATCTTAGCTCTCAATATATTCTCTCTATATATAACTTAAAAACAAAAAAAAATCAAACTGATTGTTTACTTTTCATGTATATATATGACTTAATGTTGTTATATATATAGAGAGACTGAGAGAGATCATATAGAAAGGGTTTGAATTGAAGGAGGATGTTGAAGATGTTCAATGAGAAAAGTTAGGGGGGAGAGAGAGAGAGAGAGAGAGAGAGAGAGAGATGTGAACGATGAGAATATGAGATGAGATAACTTGGAAACTTAGACGCGTTTCGGCGTTTGTGAAGAATTCTTCGTAGTCCGTACGAGGATTGAAGGGTCAAATTTGTTATTGCATCATTGCTTCTGTGAAACACCCCAGGCTAGGGTCACGCTCGGTACTACTCTAGTCCTATATTGCTCCAAATTTTTATAATTACTCATGACCTTCTATATGTAACTCTTTTGTTTTGTTACACAAAAACAATTTAAATTATTAAATAAGTAATAGCTTTATCTTATTCTTTTTATTTTTATTTTTTTTTAAATCTACTTATTTTATGTTTTATGTACATACAAAATTATGTAAATTTTACTTTTGTTTTAAATTCAGTATTATAGTAAGTTTTTTCCTGGTAACATAAGTTCTTTATGATTAATAAGGGTTGCTATTTTTTATCATGATTCATGAATAAATGTTGCTTACATTTTAATCCCCCCCCCCCCCCCCCCCCCCCCCCCCCTCTTTTTTAATTAAGTGGTCAAAGAATTTAGACATCGATTTTTTTGTGGTATACTATACAACTCAAATGATGTAACTAGTGAATTATGATCATTACCGGTACACAAATCATGGGTTGAAGTGGTCAATGAACAAATCACTTATCACAATTTGAAATGGTTTTTAGACTAATTTTTGAGTTGCCTAGCATTAATAGTTTTTTTATATACCACCTACGCTCTCTATGGCGATACAAACCTGGAAATATTGTCAAGCTGGATGAGTCATGAGCACCCTTTGTCTATGTAGTTACATATGCAAGGTGCTTGCAAATTTTTATAGGATATTTTCAATTTATATATAATTTTCAAAAAAGTATTTTAAACAAATAAGATGAAGTTGAATCAGTGGTAAACCTCTCATACCCACACTATGAGGTTGTGGGTTCGAGTCCCCCTTTGACCTAGTGGTAAACCTCTCACATCCACATTACAAGGTTGTGGGTTTAAGTCACACACACACACAACCCCAAATTATTGTAATACTTAAAAAAAAAAAAAAGTATTTTCAATAAAAAAAAAAACCTGAATTATTATAATATTTCAAAAAAAAAAGTGAGTTCAAAAAAAATAAAAATATATATATATATTGACAATATCTATTAATTCGGGACCGAGTATTTTTTTTAAAAGCTTTCCCATTGGTAGGATTCAAGTTGTTGACCTGGAAATCATTTACCTAAATCCCAAGCTCATCCATCTTTATATTAAAGCATGTAAGAATCTGAAAATATATGTAATTAAACAATATTTCGATCTCTCATAAATTTAATTTAAATCAATACTCCGAAAACTTCTTCTCATTAAAAAATTAAAATTATTTTG
The DNA here is from genome assembly GCA_954870605.1 of Acer campestre. Classification (NCBI taxonomy): domain Eukaryota; kingdom Viridiplantae; phylum Streptophyta; class Magnoliopsida; order Sapindales; family Sapindaceae; genus Acer; species Acer campestre. Next base: position 21,934,954 of record OX940805.1, read on the forward strand.
TTGACTTTCAAGAGTACCGACTAGATACAGTATATATTGACCAAATGGTATTTTACATATATATGGTTTCACAATGGCAAACAAAAGCAAATGTTTCTTAAAGAATATCAAATACAACTTTATTTCTTTTTCCATCAGATGATCTAATTAGCACAAGAAATAAAAAAGGCATGTTAATTGATACATTTATGATGGCATTATTAGTGTAATTAAAGAGGAAGTAGCTAGGGACACATATCAATCAAAACTCCAGTGTCTTCTTTCCTAAATTATATATACTTTATAATTTAAATTATAAAGTATTATTAGTGCATTAATTATTAGTGCATTATATACACTTTTCTCGATAAATTATTTGTGCATTAATAAGGAAAAGTCAAACGGTATAATTCAACAGATGTTTAAATGTAAAAGAGACATTTCGGTCAATTTTATGAATTGTTGAAAGTTGAATCAACTCAACTCAAAGTTGGCTTCGAACTACTCCTACGTACAAGAACTATAATATTGAAATTCATTACTGGACTTTCTATTAACTTTCTTGATCTTCTTCTTTCAACTTGTCTCAGCTGTCCACCGCTATCCAATCTCCAGTTTAATATTTAATTAATTAATTAATTTCAGCATCTGCTATATATGTGGAAGATCTCAAATTAATAATCACTTTCAACCACACACAGAGAAACTAGCATGAAGTTTTCAATTCAGATGCATGGAAGAAGGTGGGGTTTATTACCAAAAGAATATATGATTTTAATATATACAGTCTTTCTATTGTCAGTTCGTCCTCACAATAAACATATCATGACGAAGAATGTAGACCATAGATTATCAAAAAGTTTTGACAAATACATATACTTTAAGTCAAAGTATGTAAATTCTAGCGGTCCACATTCTTTGTCCTGATATATTTATTATCTGAACGAACTGATAATAAAAAATCAATTAATATATATATATATATATACGAAATTTCGGAACTTATCATAAGTAAAGGCTATGATATGATATTCAAGTTGTTTTAAATTTCCTGGAATTTCACTCCACCAATTGAGAGAAACCACCAGACTGTGAATAGAGTGCAAAAGTATATATATATATATATGGAAATTTCCGGAACTTATCAGAACTAAATGCTATGATATGATATTCAAGTTGTTTTAAATTTCCTGGAATTTCACTCCACCAATTGAGAGAAACCACAGACTGAATACTGAATAGAGTTTACTTTTGCAAAAATAGACTCCTGTGAATATGGAAAAAAAAAAACTTGCATGGAACGGTCTCACTAGCACGTAGTGAGACCATCCAATAAAAATGTGTCATTTATAATATATATTTTTAAAGTACCATATGGCACACTTTTATTGGTTGGTCTCATTACCAAGTCAATGAGATCGTCATATTCAAGTTTTTCTCGCGAACATGTTATCTGTGACTGAAATTGAATTCATTGGCAGAAAGTTTAACGGTTCACACGTTTTATGTAAAGACATATTCTAAAGGCCGCAATTCCTTAGGAGGGTTTGTAAAATACAAGGAAACTTCCTGCAATATTTGTTAGGGTAATGTTATATCAAATTTTCTCTCTGTCTTCCAAAAAATAAAAAAAAATCTCGCTCCTAAGCACACGCTTTGAGCCCATTTTTATTTTATAAGCATACTAATATACCTCAGCACATTTTTGCTTTGTCAGAGTTGTGTGCCCATGAGATAAAAAATCATACTTTGAGTATACTAAGGTCTAGTTTGTGAATGCTTCCTGAACTGTTTTTGGGGGCCTAGGGTGTTTGGTAAAACTCCAGTGAAGTGTCTTTGGTCACTTTTGGCTTTCCCAATAGCAGTTTTGAGAAGCTATTTTTTGTAGCTTTTAAAAAACTGTAGAAAACTGCTTCACAGGAAACCAGGGGCAAAACCATAAATTTTTTTATAGGTAGACTGTGGACAATTTCATATAGATAAAAACTTATATTTTATAATAAAAAAAATTATTTTGATGGTGAATCTCAACGGTATGAGAGAATTTTTATTAGTTAAAATAAAAAAGTATACATATTCTGAAGATATAATGAGTTTTAACCTCAAATACATATTCTAACAAAGAAAACATACAATAAAATAAAAAAGAAATACGCATGCAATATAAATACAATAAGATTCTACTTATATTTTGACTTCCGAGGCTTCAAAGAAGCAAAAACATCTACTACCGAATCTGAATCAATTGTCAAAACAAATTCTCTTTCAATATAAACAATCATACAATTCTCAAGAAACTCGTCATTAATCTTGTTGCGCAATGTCGTTTTGACAGGTTTCGTAGCCGAAAATAAAACTTAATTTTACAACATAAACTTTAAAATAAAAATTCAAAAAAAAATTCAAAAACAACTTATAGTTTTCTCATACCGACGTCTGTATACCTCCACAAATCTAAAAGTTATGAAAACTCATAAAATTAAAATTCTTGGAGACTTGGAGATTAATTGATATGGTAAATCTACTGTTTTTGGTTTGTTGTTAATGAGTTAAAATTTCCCAATTTGATTTTTGAGTCAGTAAAGAGTTAAAATTTCTCAATTTGATCACAGGCTTTAATGAGTTTGATACATGTTTTTAAGTTATTGGGTTGTTATTAAGATAAAAAAATAGTAAGTTAAGTTAGAATCAGAATTAGGCTTGAATATAGTTAGAATTAAATGATGTGTATTTAAAATTATTATTGTTATTATTATTATTATTTTAGTTAGGGCCAAGCCTATTTCCGCCTCTGCAGGAAACAGTAATATAAAAAAAAAAAAAAAAAGTAATAATGTGTTATGGTCAAACAAAAATAAAACAATTTATTTATTTATTTTATAGCATGTTTATAGTCACACAAAAATAAAACAAATTATTTATTTTCAAAATATCTTCAATATTCACTTATGTCTTTTCTAGTAATTTTGTACAGTCAGACACTTTTTACTTACAGTTTACCAAACACGTTGAAATTACTTTTGGTTCTCACAGCACTTTTGAAAATCAGTTTACCAAACACTCAATTGATTCTTCTCACAGCAAATCCAAAAGTAATTCTCTCCACAGTAGAACCAAAGGCAATTTCCCCTACAACATATCAATGCCAAACTAAGTCTAAGACATATCACTACACTTTTACCATGTGTATTATCAGTGGCGGATCCAGGAATTTTAATCAGGTTGGGCACTTTAATAAATTAAAATCGCAATTATATGAAAAAATACTGAAAAATTAAGATTGTAATAAGATAGTTTTTTAGATAAAATAAAATGAATAGAATACTTACTCAGAAGAATTAAATAATTTTATATTAAAAAAGAAATAAAAACAAGAAAAAATATTTAAAAATAAATAATAACAAGAAAAACAACATAAATAATGAAAAAAATTAAAAGAATAAATTACCATCTAATTTTATAATAAGAAATTTTGTTTTGTATTTATAATGAATTCAATTTAAATTTATAAAAAAATAATTTATTAATAACTATTACAAGACATGTTTTTAAATTTTTTATTCTTCAGATTATTAGTAAATTATTGATTTATTGATTCTAAATAAATTAAAACTATAAAATAAAGAAAAATACTAAGGATAAGATAAAATGAATCATAATAATAGATTAACTATTTTAATCCAATAAAGTAAAATATGAGATTTTAGGGTTTATTGATTGGACGTGTTAGGTATGTCAAATTAAAACTATTAAAAATAATAAAAATCTAAAATAATAATATATAATTTAATATAAATTAAGTAAACACAAATTAAGGGTAGTTACGAAATTGACAACGATGAAATAGAGAAAATGAATAGGAAATGATGCTAAAATAAATAAGACATAAAAAATTAGAAGATAAAATTGAATTAAAAAAGGCACATAAAAAATTAGAAGATAAAATTGAATTAAAGATTGCTTGAGATGGGATTTGAACCATGCACCCTTGTCTAAAAATTCAAGATCCACTACCAACTATACTATCAGCAATGTATTGTAAGGATTTTTAATAAATAAATAAATATATATATAATATACACAGAATCAATTTTTTTTTATAAAAAATTGAGGTAGGGCCCGGGTCCGCCCCTGTGTATTATTATGATTGAAGTTATGTTGCTAACATGGTAAACGTGTGATGATATGTATTAATATATCAGTATTTTTAAAATTGTGTGATTATGAGAGAAAAATTGAATGTTATATGTATTAAGGCATCGGAAATATTTTTGTAATCTTTTCATGTTTTATCAGTTTTCTATAATTCCTTTTCCTGTTCTAAGCATGCAAAGTTGCAAAGCTACGGAGGGGCTTGTAAAATATTATGCAATATTTATTAAAACAATAAAACTACACTTTTCTACTTTAGAAATAAAGAAAAAAAAAACCACACTTTTCAAAAAGAATTTGACTTTTAGGGTATCAATCACGTCTAAAAAAATTCGACTTTAAACTGCGCAAATTTAATATTTAATATTATATATGATCCCTATATATATACTGATTTTCTATTATCAGTTCATTCTGACAATAAATATATCAGGACGAAGAATGTGGATCATTATATTTACATGCTTTGACTCAAAGTATATGCACTTGTCAAAATTTCTCCATAATCTATGGTCTATATTCTTCGTTCTGATATATTTATTGTCAGGACGAACTGACAATAGAAAGACTGTATAAATATAAACTATTCAAATTTAACATTTTTGTTGAACCATTCTTCTAAAGGAACCACAGCAAAAACATTTGTTGCAAATATTATAGATTTCATTCTAAATAAAATCGTACGATAAAGGATTTATTACTATTATAAGGTTAATTGGTGTAAAAATATGATATATGATTATTATAAATTTATAATAAACTGAAATATCAAGATGGAAAGGTTGATATATATATATATATATTTAAAAAAAAATATATGTTATCACTCTTCTAAAAAAAATATTGGAATATAATTAATTATTTGGTCGACAAGGTGTATATATATATATAGCTCAACCGTTGAAGTAGGTAGAGTTTGGAAAATGTTGCAAAATTAATGCTTCAAGTCCGTAAGTCTGTAACAGCACTTATGCTTGTTTCACTTACTAATTAATTAATTAGGTATATATAAAGTTTTTTTTTTTTTTTTTTTTGAAATATTTACATATCTAAAAGTTTTCAAATATAATACGTAGGTTTTACCAGGTCTGTAATTCGTCAAGTTTTCGGCGCTGATGTTGCTAAGTTGCTTCAAGTTTTCCATGTAATCCAAGCAATACTTCCACAAGTCGTGGATAAGGTTTCATCGCACCGACTCATAGTTTTATATTTAATTCCCAATAATTGATTTATATGTGTGTATATATATATAACATAATTGATTTATTTGCAATTCAACTTTTTTTTTTTTTTTGTTAAAATAATTGAGAGCATAAATTCTAAATTTAATTTTAAAAATTGATTTGAAATTTAAATCCTAAAAATTTAAAATTATAAAACATAATTTCAAAATTATATTACCAATAAATTATAAATCAATTGTCTTTTATTCAATTATATGTGGAAGTTTTCCCCAATTTGTGAAAGTTGTTATCCAAACTGCACATATATTGTCTATATGAGGGTTTTTTTTTTTTTTTTTTTTTTTTTTTTTTTTTTTTTTTTTGAATTTGAATTTGAATTTGAATTTGAATTTGAAAAGAAATAACACAACTACAATTAATATTCATAGGTTAACAACTATTAAGTTCAAATTAAGAATATATATATATATAGGGCTCAAAAAAAATTTGTCACTATTTGGACCGGGTTTTGTAAGAAAGTCACCACTTTAATAACTTAAGTTTAAAATGCATCTATTATGGTGAACGGATAAAAATGCCCCCCCACAGTAACATTCTTCACTATTTTGTTTTTTTTTTTTTTTTCCTTTCAAAATCCTCCATTAATGGATGACGGTGGACCATGAACACGCGTACGTTGACATCAACGACCATGACCAAACACAATATCGACTTTTTTTATGCTCGAGTCTTTGTTAGTTGCATCTGAGATACAAACCCTCTTGTTAGTTTCTTCTTCTTTTTTTCAATTTAAAACCCTCTTTTGTAAACTTTAAGTTGATTGTGTGAAAAAAAAAATGATCGTTAAAAAGGCTCGGCAAAGTCTCGGACAGAGCTTAGAAAGGCTCGGGCAGTTCATTAAAAGGCTCGGAGAACAAATGAAGAGGCTCGGAGACTATTTACAAAGTCTCGGAGAATAATTGAAAAGGCTCGGAGAACAAATGAAAAGTCTCGGAGACTAATTGAAAAGTCTCAGAGAACAAATGAAAAGCCTCGGAGACTAATTGAAAAGGCTTGGAGAACAAAAGAAAAGCCTCGGAGACTATTTACAAAGTCTCGAAGACTAATTGAAAAGTCTCGGAAACTAAATGAAAAGGCTCAAGCCTTTTCAATTGTTACCCAAGCCTTTTTAATTAGTCTCCGAGACTTTGTAAATAGTCTCCGAGCCTTTTCATTTGTTCTCCGAGCCTTTTCAATTAGATTCAAAATTCACACAACCAACTTAAGGTTTACAAAAGACTCGGAGAACAATCATTTCCGGAACCCAATTTGGGTTTTAAATTGAGAAAAAAAATTTCCAAATTTATATAATACTTCAACAAAAAAAAAAAAAAAAAAAACTATATATGATATCATAGTGCAACATATTTTCTAATAAAAAATGTTTTGGGATTTGACTCCGAGAGATCGTATGAAATGGTTAGAAGAAATGAAGTCAAAAAGAAGTCAACAAGAAATGAGTCTGGTCTCGGTCATACAACATGCGAGAATATTACTGTGGAAAGTATGACTCATGCATGACACAAATTCATAGTTTTTCCACACGCAGTTGGAGGAGTACTCTATTCCATTTATAAGAAAATGCGTGTGTGATTACGCTTTTTACGCTGAAATTAATTCAAATTTTAGATCAAGAATTCCACTTTTGTTTGTATTAGAGGATCAATCAAATCTTCCATGTTCACATTTGAGATTATTTGTTTGTCTTTTTAACCTTTTCTTCATTTTTCCTTAAAGCGTGTAGACTTGAGACTGACATCTACTACAAGCATATACATTTTTATTCTATATATGTATATTCTTGTTCGTGAAATTCTCATTTAAAATCAATTTTGTTTAAACTTTCAACTAAATTAATTAATTAATTATTATTTTTTAAACTCTACTTACCAATCGTCATCAAGGTCCACTTAAATAGAAAAATTATTGGGGCTAAAGTGAAAAAATATATATATAAAAAATCAAAAGTATATTGTAAATTTATAATTCTTAAGAACAATTTTTTAGGGAAGGAGCAGGCGGCACGCCCTACGGGTTTCTAATTTGTGTTTGTTCACAGGGACGTGGGTTGTGGACCTTGTGTTAAGGCATGTACTAAAATTATTATTTAAAAAAAAATAAAAAATAAAAGCTTACAGTTACCAATTAAGATTCACATGCATCTTAAGCAGGTGAATAAAAATTTTACGCCTTTCTAAAAAATATATATAATTTATGATTTGTAATAAGAAAAAAAAAATATTAACTCTGTTTTAATGATATATCTACATGATATAAGATTGTTCAAAGTCTAATAAACTGATAAATGGAGGGTCTTGATCCATCAAATTTACATAATCACATAAAAATTTTACAAATCATAAAACCATATATAATCATGAATGTGATATTGCGATGGTGCATGTAATATTATATTTCCTAAAATTTTGGATAAAATAAATGATAGTATTAGATTTGCGTGTCTCTGGCATCTTTCATTGCTGGAGTTTCAAGGGCATTGCCATGACATTATTGTTGTTCATTCTTCAAAAAAACATTTCATTCTTTTTCACTTTCTCTCTTGTCTCTTCTCTCAAAGACCTGAATTTACCTCAAAACTTATATATGTAAATTAGCAGTAATAGAAACAACATTCACTGTTTTAGTTAATCATGCTTCATATCCAAGCAACTTCATTCATGCCGGCTAGCTTTTTTCTTTTTCTCTCTTTCTTTTATCAAAAAATTTTGTTTTCTAGTTCTTTCTTTCATTTTCTCTATCAGTCGGTACCTTTCTCATACTTTTTTACAAAAACTTAACTCAAATGATGTGGTAAATGAGTTGTCATTACCACATAAATCATATGATGATGTAGTGAATAATATGATAAGGACAAATCACTTACCACATTATTTGGATCGGTTTTGTGGGTCGATTAGCGAAAGTGAAAATGAAATGTTGGACTTTTTTTTTCTTTTTTTTTTTCTTTTTCTTTTTCTTATAAAGAATAATATATGATAGACTTTTGTTAAAAAGTCAATAGAGCATTACATTTAAAATTGACAAAATTTAAAATAAGAAAATAAGAACGATAATTGTAATATCAAGTCAAATAATTAGTTATGGAGGTGGAGCCCGAAGACAATAGACTAATATGTAAATATGCAACGATGGCGTGTCTCTGGCATATTTCATTGTTGGAGTTTCGAGGACATTGCCATGACATTATTGTTGGTCATACTTCAACAAAAAATTCGCATTATTGTTATTCAATAATTATTGTTGCCATTCCAATTATCCTAAGGCGTGCAGATATGATTGAGATAGGTGCAATGTTCATAGAATTCACATCATTTTTCATTTTTGTATGCACTGTCTTGTGTTTTCACTGAGCTAGCCTTGAAGACGAATGGTAATTAAAGGGACCTAATTATATGATTTCTAAAATGTAAGTGTAATGTTACAATACAAGGTAAAAGGTGGGTAAAGTTTCACACTATGTACATATACTATATATATGTTTTTTTTTTTTTATGTATATCGTGAAAGGCAGTTTGATTTGTATTGTGCTTAACTTCTGAATAGTTTCTGGTTGCTATTGAGAAAAGTAATGTTTGATATATTCTTCATTTGTAGAATACAATTGAAACTAATCTGTATGGAGAGATTTCTTGTATTATTTCTTTGTCGAGCTAGAATTGTGTCAAATTGGTTTCTAACCTTCAAACACATCCCAAATAGGGAACAGTGACTCTTTGGGAAGTTTGGGATAGTTTAAAAAATATATATTATGTTTAATGATATCATAATGATAAGAGAATAATAGAGTTTTTTCTACTTTTGATGTGGTATATTGCAACATGTGGTAATTTTAAATGTTTTTTATTTTTTTATTTTTAAAAAAATATATAATATAATAATAACAGGCTTTTACGTGGCAGTCATAAATATTAAATACTATTAAATATATATATATAATCATAAATATAATAATAATAATAGACTTTTTTTCTACTCTCGATGTGGTTGCAACACGTGGCAATCATAAATATTATTATTATTATACATATATAATAATAATACTAATAATAATAATAATAGATTTTTTTTTTCTACTTTTAATGTGGTTGGGACACATAGCAATCATAAATGTTATTTAAAAAAATATATATTTTTCTACTTTTGATATGGCTGCGACACGTGACAATCATAAATGTTATTTTTTTTTAATTTATAATATAATAATAATAGACTTTTACGTGCCAGTCATAAATATTAAATACTATTAAGTTTATATATATATAAAATCATATATCATATATCATATCATATATAATGTTAAAATAGCAGAAATCTAGACAGATGAAGAGAATAACAAGGTGTTTGTGGAAATGCTTCAGAGAAGCTCTAGAACAATTCTGCAAAGGAGATTTTCTTGAGAAAATAAACTGAGAGAGAAAACTGAACTTTTCTATTAACACAACACACAATTTGCGTGATATAAGACAATGTATATATACAGCTCAAAAGCTTCTAGAAGCTGTTTACCAGAATCCTAAAATTACGGACAACCATTGATCTTGCCAAATCATCATTAGTCAATAACTGACTTCAGTTTTGGCGCCAACATTCTGTTATTCAGTAAGCAATCTTGTACCATCCATTTTCTGAATATCTGGTGGCAAATGGATGGTTGTGATGAACTCATGATTTCTGTTATTCAAGTGGCGGAAGTGTGATTGATCAAGATTGTTGACTTGAGTTGACTGATGACCATGAGTTCTATATCTGCTATTGTCATACCTGGGTGTTCCTTTCTTTGTAATAGTGGCTGTGAGAGATATATTCTTCACATATAATATTATAATAATATACTTTTTTTATACTTTTGATGTGGTAATGACACGTGGCAATCATAAATATTATTAGTTTTTTTTTTAAAAAAAATTATATCATATAATAATAATAATAATATAATTATAGATTTTTTTTCTGCTTTTGATGTGGTTGCGACACGTAACAATCATAAATATTTTTTATTATAAATATTTTTAAAAAATATATAATTATATATAATAATATAATAATAGACTTTTTTCAACTTTTGATATGGTTGCGACACTTGATCGACAATCATAAATGTTATTTATTTGTTTTTTTTTTAAAATAAATAATATAATAATAATCATGATGCAGAATGCATACCATCCCAAAAGCTCAAGCTAATAAGAGATAGAGGCCACCCACATATAAGGCTAGGGAAACTGGTTATACCAGCCCGTTGTGGGACTTCATTCTCTACGTCAGACACTTCCACCGAAAATCTGTTGCCCCGACAAGGTACTCCCATCGACAGTCCAACAGCCATGCACAACGGGTAAGGTGCAATGGGGAAACCCACTCTGATACCAAATGAGGTAGAAGGCATGCCATCCCAATAGCTCAAGCTATATAAGGCCAAGGAAATTGGTTAAACCAGCCTGATGTGGGACTTTATTCCTTACATCAAATCATATATCATATATAATATAATAATAATAAACTTTTATGTGGCAGTCATAAATATTAAATACTATTACATTTATATATATATATATAATCATATATCATATATCATATATAATATAATTAAAAAAAAAAGATTTTTTTTCTATTTTTGATGTGATTGCGACATGTGGAAATCATAAATATTATTATTATTATTTTTTAAATCATACTATATATAATCTATATAATCTCTATATAATAATAATAATAATAATAATATCACATATAATAATATAATAATTGATTTTTTTCTACTTTTGATATGGTTGCGACACGTAACAATCATAAATGCTATTTATTTTTTTATTTTTTAAAAATAGATTTTTTTATATTTTTGATGTGGTTACGACATGTGGCAATCATAAATGTTATTTATTTATTTTTCATTTTTTTAAAATATATAATATAATAATAATCATCTATATCATATATCATATATCATATATCATGTATAATATAATAACAAAAGACTTTTTTCTACTTTCGATATGGTTGCAACACGTGGCAATCATAAATATTATTATTTTTTAAAAATTATATCATATATGATAATGATAATAATAATAATAATAATAATAATAATAATAATAATAATAATAATAATATCATATAGAATTATATAAGTATAGACTTTTTTTTTTACTTTTGATGTGGTTGCGACATGTGGCAATCATAAATGTTAATTTTTTTAAAAATATATATAATATAATAATAATCATATATCATAATTAAAACACCAGGCCAACCTAATTAAACACACCACGACAACCTAATTAAACACATCAAGGTAGGCCAATTAAACACACCATGGCAGACCAATTAAACACACAAAGACAGACAAATTAAACACACCACGTGTAAATCAATTAAACACACCAGGTCAACCAAATTAAACACACCAGGACAGACCAATTAAACCCAATTAAACACACCAAGCAACTCAATTAAACACACCATGGAAAATCAATTAAAGACACCAAGGCAAGACCAAATTAAACACACCAAGTCTAACACAATTAAACACACAAGGGCAAAAAAAATTATAGAAGAAGAAGATGGAGGTCTGGGAAGAAGAAGAAGAAGAAAAAGGGCAAAAATAGAGAAAAAAAGTTTTTTTTTTTTTTTTTTCTGGAAAGATGAAGAAGAAGATGAAGGTTTGGGAAGAAGAAGAAGAAAAAAAAATAGAGAAAAAACATTTTTTTAATAAAGAAAATTAGTCTTTAAAAATAAAAATCAATGAGAAAAGAAGTGAAATTTTGTCCCTAAAGTGGATATTTTGATAGAAACAATAAAAATACTAATCTTAGGTAAAAACAATAAACCCACTCATTTCATGGTTACTTTTAAATTTCACCCTATATAATATAATAATAATAGACTTTTACACGGCAGTCATAAATATAATACTTAATCAACACAAAATATCATTTAACTTTTTTACATGACAACTATCAAGAAAGAAAACAAGTGAAATGCTTGGGAGGCGGTAATCCATATATACAACAGGGTAACTCAACCTCCATATTATTCCATCTATCTTCATAAAAACAAATTCCAATTTATTTACAAAAATATCAAACTTCTCAAACTATAATGGTTTGTTGAATTTCTTTTTTCATACCTTCGTTACTTGACTCATTTTATTCCAATTGTAAGCTTTATATTATATACAGGTGAATATACTCTCAAAAATTTACAAACGGTTAGAGTATGAGCATTCCTACCACCTAGGTTAACATGACTTATGTAACTAAAGGTAAAACTATATGTTCATTATGTTTAAACATGTTTACATCAAAAAAATTGGTATAAACAACACAAAGTTTTGCACACAGTTTTTAATACAAAGCTCATGCAATGCTCAGGCTGAAAAATTAGTATATATATATATTATATATACATAAAAATTGTCTTTAATTCTTTATGATTATTCACATGGTAAATAATGAAGCATAACAATTATGATACATTAATTTGTGAAACTAATTATGATGCATTAATTAAATTGAGTTGGTATATTTATTTTTTTCTAAGCAGGTTGCGTTTGTTTTTTGTCTGAAGAACAATGTTGAATTTTACTAAAAAGTGTGAGCTGGTTTGGCTGCTGAGTCTTTTGCGTTTTTTGGTTTTTGGGGTGCTCTGCTTCTGTTGTTGTTTTCTCTTTCCTTTTTCTGGTGGGTGCCTCTGTGTTGCTGTTTAGGGCGTTGTGTTGTTTCCTTCTTCTTCTTTTTGGGTGGCTGTTTCTGTTGTTGGCTGCGGGTGTGTTGTTTTTTTTTTTTTTGCACCATTGGGCTGTTAAGATCAGAGATTGATCATAGGGTCAGAATTAAGCATCATCTAAGTTCTAGGTTTCCCTCATTTCTCAACAGAATTGCTGAATCATCATTGTCAGGTAAGCAATTTTGTTAGAGATGCCAAAACAGAATTTGAGAAACAGAGAACTGCGTGATGATCATGATCGTTGATCTTAGCTCATCAAATAGTGTCCAGGTGATCAAAGTTTGTTAGGAAAAACTCTTCACCTGATATAAATACTATTCTGTAACTGATTTGTAATCATTCAATTAGAAAGGAAAATAAAATTTTCCAGAGCCGAATGGCACACAAGAACAAAGTCTCTTCTTCTCAAATTTCTCTTTGAGTTTATTGTGATTCTTTATGGTATCAGAGCGGGGAACAATCAGCGGCCATGGATTCGAGTTCTTCGTCAGATCAAGAAGAATCCTCAACTCCCGTGAGGAAGCAACAAGAAGCTCAATCACAGGTGAATCGAGGAGGTCCAACTCTCACGAAGAAACAACGAGAGAATCGATCGCAACTCATCGCTAAGAACCTGAACTTTAATTTGCCAATCAAACTTGATCTCAACAACTTCATCTACTGGAAGGCTCAAGTTCTACCAATAGTAAGGGCTTTTGATCTGGAAGATTTCGTGTTTAGACCTACTATAAGTCCACAAAAATACACTGAAATTGAAGATGAAGCTACTGGTTAGATGGTTCAGGCCATCAGCGATGACTACTTGACATGGAAAAAGATCGATCAACTACTTGTAGGTTGGATTCTCTCTACTCTTACTGAGTCTGTGTTAGGTCAAGTAACTCAGTGCATAACCTCTTATGATTTGTGGAGTTCTATCAATACCTTGTTCTCACAACAATCAATGGCTAGAACTATGCACTTGAGGCATCAGTTACAAACACTAAAGAAAGGTGCAATGAGTGTTAATGAATTTGTAGTTAAAATGAAAGGTATAACTGATTCCTTGACTGCTTCAGGACAAGTAATTTCTGAGTATGATCTAGTGTCATATGTGCTAGAAGGTCTTAGTCAAGAATATGATCCGGTTGTTGTCACTATCACTGCCAAGCAAGACACCATTTCAATACAAGAAACTCAGTTCTTGCTTATGAGATTTGAATCAAGGCTTGAACAGTTTGCAACCAACACTTCTTTTGAGTTGTCAAATACCTCTGCTAATGTGCTTGTTAAGTCTTAGAGAGGTGACTCAAACTACAATCAAAGAGGAGGTCAATTTCGTGGCAGAGGCAGGAGTAGAGCCAGAGGAAGAGGTGGCAGATACAACAATGGTTCTAGGCCAATTTGTCAAGTCTGTGGGAAACTTGGACACACAGCCAATGTTTGTTACCACATATTTGATCAGACTTACAGTGGCAACATCACCAGGCAATCGTCCTCACCTCAAGGAAACATAGCACATCAAACTGAGGCCAGTCATGACATCTCCTATCAAGTTCGAAACAACAGCCACAATGCCATGGTTGCCTCATCATCCTCAGTAGCTGATCCAAGATGGTACATTGACAGTGGCGCTACAAATCATATAACACCAGACTTCAACAACCTCTCCATTAGCAGTGAATATAGAGGTACTGAAAGGTTGGCAGTTGGTAATGGCCAAACCCTCTTTATATCTCACATTGGTCAATTATTTCTCTCCTCAAAAACAAAACCTGCTTGCCATATCTCTCTACAAAGTATCTTGTTCGTCCCAAAAATAACAAAAAATTTGTTAAGTATAGCTCAACTAACCAAAGATAACAATGTGGTTGTTGAATTTGACTCTCTATCTTGCTTTGTTAAGGACAAGGTAACGAAGAGGGTTTTGCTCAAAGGGGTCCTTAAAGATGGATTATATCAAGTAGTGTTTCCAAGGTCTGAATGGAGTATACTGTCAAGACCAAGTTCTACCAAGTCTTCTTCTGATTTTTCAATGTCTGCTTTACATGCTTCTTTAAATAAAACGTGTGTAAACTCTGTAGCTAATGTTGTAAAAGCTGCAGAATGTAATTCATTTGCACTTACATCAAGTTTACTTGCTTCTCCAAAGCATTTATTTGTACAAACTTGGTATAACAAGCTTGGTTACCCTTGCTCACATGTGTTGTCTTCAGTTTTGAAGAGCTTGAATATAAATGTGTCCACATTTCAGCTCAATAATTTCTGTGATGCATGTAAGCTTAGTAAACTACATAGACTTCCTTACACTTCTTCCACACACATTTACACTGCACCTTTGGAGATGATATGTGCAGACGTTTGGGGTCCCTCTCCATTCCCATCCACACAAGGTCATAGATATTATGTGAATTTTATTGATGCCTATTCTAGGTATTGTTGGATTTTCCTTTAGCAACCAAATCTCAAGTCAAGCAAACTTTTATTTTGTTTCATAAGTTTGCAGAAAGACAGTTTTCAACCAAGCTAAAATGTCTTCAAAGTGATAATGGAGGTGAGTTTCTTGCTCTCTCTTCCTACCTTATTGAGAATGGAATAACTCATAGGAAGTCATGCCCCCACACCTCTCAACAGAATGGTATTGCTGAAAGAAAACATAGAAATAATGTTGAAGTTGGTTTGTCTATTCTTGCCCAAGTTAACCTACCATTATCCTTTTGGTGGGAATCATTTCACACAGCCACCTACCTGATAAACAAACTACCTTCGTCTGTCTTACACAATACTTCTCCATATTTTTGTCTATTTCGTAGGCCTCCAGATTATCTAGCATTAAAAGTTTTTGGGTGCTCGTGCTTCCCTCACATCAGACCTTACAACCAGCACAAATTTCAATTCCATTCTGTCAAGTGTGTGTTTGTAGGCTATTGTGATTCATCAAAAGGTTATAAGTGTCTCCATCCTAGTAGTAGAGTCTATGTATCCAGAGATGTTCTTTTCAATGAATTGGACTTCCCATACCCATCCTTGTTTCCATTAAAGCCTGTCACCACAAGTTCCTTGTCTAGCCTACCTATATCTGTCACGAGTAAAGGAGTCTCTGCCAAGACCAAAATTACACTTTCACCAAAAGGGTCTACCACTACAAATGTCAATCCAGCTGTTTCACATTTGCCTCCTGCCAATACTACAAATGTTTATCAGTCTCTAGATACTACTCCAATTCAATCACTTATTCACAATTCTCACAAAATGACAACGAGAGCCAAGAATGGCATTTACAAGCCAAAAGGCTATCAATCTTCTGCTCCCATACTCTCCACTGATGTGGTTCCTTCTACTGTAACCGAAGCCTTGCAATATCCTGCCTGGAAGACTGCAATGCAAGCTGAGTTTGAGGCATTACAAAACACAAAAACGTGGAGTCTGGTTCCTGCTGTAAAAGATATGAATATTGTGGGATGCAAATGGATATTTAGAATCAAATATAAGTCAGATGGGTCGGTTGATAGGTACAAGGCAAGGCTTGTAGTTAAAGGTTTTACTCAAACACCTAGCTTGGACTTCTCTGAAACATTTAGTCCAGTGGTGAAGAGCTCAACCATAAGGGTTGTTCGCAGCCTTACTGTCACTCACAATTGGGAAATACAGCAACTAAATGTGAATAATGCCTTCCTAAATGGAGAGCTCCACGAAACCGTATTCATGGCTCAACCAGAAGGTTTTATCAGCTCAACACATCCCACTCATGTCTGCAGGCTTCATAAATCTTTGTATAGACTTAAGCAAGCCCCAAGAGCATGGTTTGCTAAACTCCGAACAGCTTTGGTGACATGGGGTTTCATTAATTCAAAGTCTGATCCCTTTCTGTTCTTTCACAAGACTAACACTTCTTTTCTGTTGTTACTAGTGTATGTGGACGACATATTGTTGATAGAAAATGATAATGCTCTTATATCAAAGGTTATCAAAGATTTGAATAAGTGTTTTGCTCTCAAGTCTCTGGGGTCCCTTCAATATTTTCTTGGATTCGAAGCTCAAAGAGGTTCTCATAGTCTCACTCTCACTCAGACAAAGTATGCTTATGACTTACTGGCTAGAACTCATATGATTGATGCAAAACCTTGTCCTACTCCTCTTGCTCCTGGGTGCAAGTTGTCTTTCACTGATGGTGAATCCTTCGCAGATTCTACATTATATAGAAGTACCATTGGGGCACTTCAATACCTCACTCTTACAAGATCAGATATTGCCTTTGCTGTAAACAAGTTGAGCCAATTTCTCTCATCTCCAACTCAAGTTCACTGGCTGGCAGTGAAGCTGGTTCTTAGATACATAAAGGGCTCCTTGAATGTTGGTCTTGTGTTTTGGCCTGCTCAACAATTTTCTTTGGAGTGTTTTGCTGATGCCGATTGGGCAGGAAATGTGGATGATCGAAAGTCTACTGGTGGTTATTGTCTCTACTTAGGTGGCAATTTAGTTAGCTGGTCTTCAAGAAAACAAAGGGTAGTGACGCGTTCGAGTATAGAGGCTGAGTACAGATCCCTTACATCAGCTGCTACTGACATTCTTTGGTTTCAGTCTCTATTTGTTGAGTTACAGGTCTCCTTATCAGGTTCACCAATCTTATGGTGTGACAATCTCAGTGCTAAAGCCTTAGCACACAACCCAGTATTTCATTCCAAGACAAAACATATCGAAATTGACTTGCATTTTCTTCGGGATTTAGTGGCTGCAGGAAAGCTTGATATTAGATATGTGCCCACTGATGTACAAACAGCTGATATATTTACGAAACCCCTTCACATTGCTCGGTTTCAGTTGTTGGCTTCCAAGCTCATCGGTGACAAGGATCGATTTCGCTTGAGGGGGAGTGATGATGCTGGTCAAGTTGATCAATATTCAAGAACGAAATTCAAACTAACTGACTTGACTCAGTCTAGTTTGAGGGGGAGTGTTAAAATCAGAGATTGATCATAGGGTCATAATTAAGCATCATCTAAGTTCTAGGTTTCCCTCCTTTCTCAACAGAATTGCTGAGTCATCATTGCCAGGTAAGCAATTCTGTTAGAGATGCCAAAACAGAATTTGAGAAACAGAGAACTGCGTGATGATCATGATCGTTGATCTTAGCTCATCAAATAGTGTCCAGGTGATCAGAGTTTGTTAGGAAAAACTCTTCACCTGATATAAATACTATTCTGTAACTGATTTGTAATCATTCAATTAGAAAGGAAAATAAAATTTTCCAGAGCCGAATGGCACACAAGAACAAAGTCTCTTCTTCTCAAATTTCTCTTTGAGTTTATTGTGATTCTTTATGGACCTCTCTTCATAAAGCTTATTGTTCAAAAAATTTTTTTACTAAAAAGTGATTGAAAACTAAATGATATGTTTGTTTTTACTGAAAACGGAATATAAAATTATAAATGATAAGTTGTTTGTTTGTTTAACTCACAAATAATTTTACATCCATATCCTTTTAATTATTAATATTTGTTATATATTTACATGTTTGTTAGGATAATTTAGCAAATATCAAACTGTTATTTTTATTTATTTATTAAAAAAGTGTATATAATTTTACTTCTTTTTTTGTCATACACATTTTCTATTAAAAGTTTTATAAATTTTCAAATTGGTCCCTCAGATTGATGGATTTTATACGGGACCGTTACTATTAAAGGTCAATCAATCGATATTATATTGTAAAGTATCAAAAACCAATGTTAAAATATATTGAAATCAATTTAAATTATTAAATTTCACTTGTTGAGTTGGTGATAAAAAAGAAGAAAAAAGTTTTGAATTTGAAATAATAATTACAAAAATAAAATCTATTAGACATTTTACGTCAAAAATTCTTTGATCCATAATAATTCAAAAAAAAATAAAATAAATTGTTTGCTCCATGACGATCAAAATTCTTTGATCCATAATAGTTTAAAAAAAAAAAAAAAAAAAAAAAAAATTGTTTGTTCCGTGACAACTGCGTGCTTGAAAAAATAATAATGACATTTTAAGGGAAAATTCTTTGAACAATGGAGATAATGTTTTTGGTGAAATTAACAAGTCACTTCATTATATTGAAATGAAGGGAGAGAGATCAGAGAAAAGTTGTAGATTCACAAATCCAAAACGGGTTTGAAATAATAATTTTAAAAAAAAATTCTATTAGACAGTTTATGGCAAAATTGTTTGATCCATGACGATCACGTGATTGTGAAATTAACAAGTTGCTTCAGAATATTGAGATAAAAGGAGATAGATTGGAGAAATAGTTGTCGAATTATGATTCTCCAAAACGGAATTGAAATGATAATAATAAAATGAAACATATTAGACATTTTATGGCATAATTCTTTGATCCATAATTGTTTGATTCATGACAGTCACGCGTTTGTGAAATTAACAAGAGTTTGAAATAATAATGACATTTATGGGAAAATTATTTAAACCATATCAAGTGTTTGTGAAATTAACAAGTTGCTTCATAATACTAAAATGAAAGGAGACAGAGAGAAAAGTTGTCGAATTACCATTCTCCAAAACGGATTTGAAATAATAATAATAATAATAATAATAATAATAAATCTATTAGACATTCTATGGCAAAATTTGTAGATCCATAATTGTTTGACCCATAACAATCACATGTTTGTAAAATTAAAAAGTATTTGTAATAATAATAATGACATTTTATGGGAAAAATCTTTGAACCAAGATGGTCACGTGTTTGTTTGTAAAATTAACAAGTCGATTCAGAATAATGAGATGAATAGAGACGGATCGGAGATAAGTTGATTCTACTAATCAAAACTGGAATTTTCATGTTTAGCAATCAGGCTTGGGCATCACTATTAATTGTTAACGACTTGTTGACTTGTTGACTTCTTAAATTCTTAGCACTTGTTGACTCCATTACGTGCATTTGGGTTGAGCATGTCGGCATGAGCTGATGAGCATGACCCCGTCCGTTGGACTTATACTTCTATTATATAATATTCAAACAAAAAATATACATCACAATATTAACAGTTTTACACTAATTTTAGATTTTGTTTTTAGTCTAGTAAAAACATTGTCATCATGTATGTATATGTATTATTATATTTTAATTTAAGTGGGTATGCGGGTAATGATGAATATTTTTTTTTTGAAACAGCAAATTTATTTATAAAATCAAACATACATTGCAGATACAAAATGAGCAACACTTCCCTTAACAAAAAGTGACCAGCACGGCACACCAAAACTAGGGAGTTGCAAAACATACAAAACCATCTGTTATAGAAACAGAAAACAATGGCAAACTTACACTATATCACCCCATTCTAATCTATCCCCGCAACCATTTGATCCATTTTTAGCAAGACAATCCGCTAATGAGTTCAACTCCCTTGATAAAAATTTAATCTGTAAACCATCCCAAGACATAAGAAATTGTCTTATATCAGATACTAACTTTGCCACATACAAAGTTAGTATGAATTTGGGTTGGGTAATGATGAATATTAATTTCATATTCATACCCTACCCGAACATCTAGTAGTATGAATTTTCAAATCTGTACTCACCTGCGTACCCAAATCAAAATATTCATACTCATCTATCAGGGATGGATACCCATAGATATCCGCATCTATAGGTAGAATTGTTATCCGTAATAATAACTAATCACCTAAGGGGTAACATTGACTATTTTTTTTTTTTTTTATCAACATATTTCAAACCGTAAAGACACCCATTTGAAGTGTCAAAATAGCTTCATTTATTGAATTGTAAAATAAATATATATAAAAAAAAATAAAAAATAAAAAAAACCATTAACGTTGTTAGAATCCAAAGGATGTTGTTGAATAAACTTTTTTTAAACAACCAATAATAGTTGAAAGATCAAGGAAGGTTTTTGATATTAACCCTCGAAGTTAACGCACCTTAAGAAATAATTAATGGTGTTTAGCTTTGCTTCATAAATAATCTACTGAACCATAAGGTGGTTGCCTTGATGGTCCAAAACTTGGGATGAAAATCCCAAGTCCTTGGTTCTACTCTTGGCAATTGCATTGTGGTCAGCCATCAGAGCGCTAACTCAACTGGTGGAAGGCATACAGGCCACGGCAAGTCACGCAGTTGGGGAGGACAGACTGATAGGTGCTTGGAAGAAGTATGAGATCCTCGATACCAATAAAAAAAAAAAACCCGCTTGCATCTTTGTGTGGTTAGGGGTGTGGGCTGAGTTTTCTTATCTATCATACTCCACAATCCAATATACAAGCTATGGCGAGTCAAGCGGTTGGGGAGGACAGGTTGATGGGTGCCTAGACGAAGTCCGGGATCCTCGATACCAAAATAAATAAATAAATATATAATAAATAATCTACTGAAAATAAAAGAAGGTGACTAGGTGAGTGTTTGGTAAACTTACTTTAAAAATAATTTTCTTTTAAAAAAATTAAGGAAATATATTTGGTAAATTTTAATGTAGTCAAGTAAAATGAACTAAGTGCTCATTTGGTTGAGCTTTCTACTGCCTCAAAATGTCTACCAATGTCTATTTGAGTTTTTTAGAGTTGTTTAGTTAAGCTTTTGAGATTGTCTATTTTAAATTGAGTAGATGCTAGTAGAGGTTTAACCGTTACTAGGCAAAAGCTCATGGAGAGGTGCTTCTCCAGATAGATCTTTTTTAAAAAAAGTCTACCAACCAAACAACTATAATTTTTTTCTCAAAAACTCTATTTCTAATAGATCTACTGTAAGTAGATCTTTTACTAATAGAGGTTTTTCAAAAACCCAACCAAACAAGCTCTAAATCATACAATAAGAAAATGTATTACATAGCATATGTCTTTCTCAATTTCACAAAACTCACTTCCATAACTTGGAAAATTGACATTAATTGGAAATAATTTTTATTATTATATTAATAAAAAAAAATAAAAAAAAACTTACAACTAAAATTTTTAAAAATAATCAAATTAAAAAAAAACAAAAAAAAAAAAAAAAAACTTACTAATTTTTTGTTAAATGCTGGATGAGGTACATGGTCTCCTCAATCACCAAAGGAGGTTAGGTCCTCCCTCGGTCCCTCCAGCAAGAGGAGAACCTAACCTCCTCTGGTGTAGAAGAGGTGTGATCTTGCCTCCCATGAATGAATGAGGCGATTGTCTTCTCCAACATTGGAGGATCAACTTTCTCCTACGACACCATTACTAGAATTGGCATTGCCGGAGGAGGTCGATCTCCTTTGGCGTTGGAGGAGGTGATCTATTTCCTCTATCATCATATTATATAGAGGAAGCTTTGCCGCCTCTTTCTGTGGAGGATAAACCAGCCTCCTCTAGCTTCCTTCATCCGCGGTGGTGGCCACCACGGTGAAGCTTTACCTCCTCAATGGTATAATGGTTTTTTTTTCTTTCATCAATACACTATGCACCCGACTACTGAAATTATACCATATAGGCATATAATATGAAAACACACATTTTATTAGTTATTTATGTGATTATGCCACATGCATAAAATGATAACAATGAATACCTACATACGCCATATTACATTGAATATTTTCTTCATATATATATATATATATAAAGATTTTCTCCATATATGTGACATTAAAATTGATGAAGAAACAAAATTAGCACAATTATTTTTTTTAAAAGGCAAAATTTATTGAAAGGCACCAAGTCAGGGAACAAGCAACAACAGCAGGACAGCGGCAAAACAGGGTAAACAACCCCCACAAAACACGCCCAAAAGAGACAACACCGAGCTAGCAACACAACACACACCGCAAGAACCCAGCTCCAAACAAAGCAAAAAAGAAAAGCCCCAAACAAGGCAAAAAAGAAGAGGGGAGAAGCCGGGAACGACCCAACCAAGAGCAAAGAATCACTCACTCCAGCACACTTCCTCACATCCAGCAGCACCCTTTTTTGCAAGATTATCAGCAAAAGAATTTGAAGCCTGAGGACAGTAAACCACCGAGGCATGACCAAAGCTATCCAGACTATTGCAAATATACTGAAGAAGCTGCGCATGATTAGCACAATTATTACCTTACTAAAAACATAGTAACTAAAATTTGTGATTCTCAGTAATAATAAATAAGACAGAAAACTACTTAAGACTTTTCAGTAAACATACATATTGTATGAGTTAGGTTTTTTTTTTTTTTTTTTTTAACGGCAAAACTCTATTCACCAAAAGGCCAAGTAGGCCATGAAGAGTTACAAGCACACATCTCAAGAAGCCAAAACAAGATTTCAGGCAGATTTTGAACTCTGATAACTGCTAGCAACCAATTGTGGTAGCTGCAATGCAAGCATCGACCTCCAAGACCGGCCATATATGATCTCTTTAACGTGTTCCAAAGAACCAATCCAGTTGATCCAAATCCCAGAAGGGCTCACCATCAGTACTAGTATCCATTGAAGCCATGTTGTTACTACTTTCCCCGATTTGAGACGTCAGGCCGCCTCGGTGATGATCTCCTGACGATGAACTGTTTAGTGAGCTTGTTCTACCCATCATATATTGAGGGTTCTGATGAATCTGATGAGATATTGATGTTGTTGCTTCTTCATGATGATGCTCAGCTTGTTGAGCCCTAATTATACTTGGCTCCACCTCCTCCGGTGGTGGTCGCCGATCAAAGGCTTGCAAGCATTTTGATTTCTTGTACACCCGGCACACACTGAATTCTTGTCTCATCACCTGCATGAAAATAGCAATTATATATTATCAAAGAAATTATATATTCAATTTTTAGTCCAGACTCTAAGGTACTGCACAATTGTTCTTTATATAGGAGACAAAAATACTTATTTCTTTTTTCTTTCTTTTTTTTGAACTTATTTCTTATTATATTTTTAACCTTGAAAACAATATATATACTCACACTCCTGTTAATTTCTTTGGAGTACTTTAATATGCTTCACTGATAACTAGGGTTTATCATACTTCAAGAAGAGATTAGCACTTTTTTATTTTAATTTCTATTAAGCCCTTTCTTAACACCTGAAAAGGATTTCTTATAGCAAATATATATATATAGAGAGAGAGAGAGTTTGACAGTTAAAACGTACCGGTGGACCTGCACCAGTAGAAGAGGAGGCTTCTCTATCAAGGGCTTTGTATTCATTCATCTTCCACTCGGTTTTTCTTCCGTTTGGAGCTCTACCATTATAGAAGACCATGGTTCTTTTCTCTCCGACTAGGCGATTCGAAGAGTACACGTAACTAGGAGAGCCAGTTGCTTTCCAGTATCCATTTGTTGTGAGCCGATTAGGTCTCCCTCCCCTTGCCTCGCTCTCTTGTCTTGGAACGAAGAAAAACCATTGTTCTGGGTCTTTATGGCACAGGTATTCTGAAAATTCTGTAACCAAAAATTAGTGGATTAGAATTTAGAAGCCAAATAAATAATTTTTGAAAAAATAATCTAAGCTAATAATCTTATCATAAAATTGCATGAGCTAATAATTTTGATCTAGTTGATCTTGATCATCTTCATAATGATAGTATATCAAGAGAAATTCTTAAATAGATATTGATAAATTGATCGATCTTTCTTATTGATCAAATTATTTTAAGATGCAGCGAGATTTCATCTTCAGAGAAGTTCAAAATGGTGATACGCATGATCATGAATCCTTGTTGATCCGAAGAACAAATAAATAAATAAAACTCGATTCTTCTCCATGCATATAATTAAGGATATCGGCCAGCTAAATATATATGCAATATGTTAGTATAACAAAGTGAAATATCTCATAAATCTGAGCTTGAGTCTATTTCCATGGCCAAAAACCCAACAAATATAACATCCAATAAAAACCCAGTAATTAAAGCTAGAAAATTAAACCAAAAGAAAAAAGAAGAAGAAGAGATTAAGATAGAGAACAGTACGTGGAAGGTCCCAAGGATTATAAAGATAGATATTGACAACAGGAATAACACGGTCCATAAGGCGGTTGAGACGATCGTCTGTACTATTGCCTTGAAGCTTGTTATGAAGATAGAACGAAACCAACTCTACTTGAGTCGGGAAAAATCGAAACCCCGGTGGCATATCCTCTATCATCTTCTTGATCTTAGCTCTCAATTCTCTCTCTCTCTATATATAGATAAAACTTATAAACAAAAAATCGAACTGATCATTTGCTTTTCTTGTATATATGTTCATATATATATAGAGTGAGTGAGAGAGAGAGAGAGAGAGAGAGAGAGAGAGAGAGAGAGAGAGAGCATGGAAAGGTGTTTGAATTGAAGGAGGATGGTGATGAAGATCAATGGGGAAAGTTAGGAGAGAGAGAGAGAGAGAGAGAGAGAGAGAGAGAGAGAGAGAGATGTGAATGAAAAGATGAGATGGAAACTTCGACGCGTTTGTGAAGAATTCTTCATGGCACGTACGAGGATTGAACGGTCAACTTTGTTATTGCATCATTTCTTCTGTGAAACACCCCAGGCTAGCTAGGGTCACGCTTAGTACTCCTTTAGTCCTCTATTGCTCCAAATTTTTATAATTACTCATGACTATCCACATATAACTCTTTTGTTTTGTTACACAAAAACATTTTAAATTCTTAAATAAGTAATAACTTTATCTTCTTCTTTAAAAAAAAAAAATAAATAAAAAATAAATAAAAATCTACTTATTTTATGTTTTCCGTATGAGTTAGGGCCGTTAGGCTAAAACAACCTAAATTTGTGACTTAAAATTTTGACTTCAACATTTCAATTACCCGGCTATGTGATTTTGATCCAAGAATTATAAATGCATTCAAATCTCAACCATTAGATTAAAAGCATATGAGTGGTTCAAATGTTGAAGTCAAAATTTTAAGTCACAAATTTAAGTTGATTTAGCTTTGTGTATATAGGAAATTAGGTAAATTTTACTTTTGTTTTAAATTCAGCATTAGATTAAGGGATTGTTTTTTTTTTTTTTCTCTCTAAAAATGAATGGTCCTGAATAGTGACCGAAACCTGAAACTAAATGACATGTCTGTTTTTTATTTTTATCATCTATGAATAGGGTGTCAACTTGTTTGTTTTTTAAAGATAAAATGGTTTAAAACAAGTAATTTGACATTTATACCCATGTTACTATTGATTATTATGTATTTTCATTTTATATGATACAAAAAATAAATAAAAATAATTTAATAAATCTGAAACCATTTTTATGTAGTAATAATAAGATATTATTCATGATTAAGATATGATAATAATTGTTTCTTGTAAAAAAAATGATAAATAATGATTTAAAAATTGTTTTGATTTTATTAAAAAAAAAATAGAATTGAAGTTTCAACGATGGTATTGAATGTGACAATATAATTAATGTTTTTATATAAAAATAAATAAAAATAAACTGTTGATCACGAGTAATACGTTGAAAGAAATGAATTTGTATAATATAAAATTATGATAAAATTAAAAATATGCTATCTTTAGGTGGATAATCTTGGAAGAAAATATATTAAATGCAATTAAATTAAAAAAATTAATAATTTTAATTCAGACCCATTAAGTTTTAAGTGCAAAAAACAAATGACCCATAAGTTTTTTCATGGTAACATATGTTATTTATGATTAATAAGGGTTGCTATTGTTTATATTGATTCATGAATAAATGTTGCTTACAATTTAATCCTTTTTTTATATAATTAAGAGGTTAAAGAATTCAGACGTACATTGGATTTATTTTATTTTATATTATTTTATTTTATTTTATCTGTGCTCATTGTGGTGATATAAACCTAAAATTATTGTCAAGCTGGATGAGCCATGAGTGCCTTTTTATTTTATTATATATCACCTATACTCGTTGTGGTGACATAAACCTCGAAGTATTGTCAAGACGGATGATCCGTGAGTGCCTTTTAACTACCGCCAAGCCACATGAGTGATGTTAATTTGATTGTTAAATATTGCTCATGTAGTTACATATGCATGGTGCATGCCAATAATTAACTTGATGGCCTTAAATTTCTATAGGATATTTTCAATTTATATATGATTTAAATTTCAAAAAAAAATTATTTTAAACAGCCAATATGAGATTGGTCCAATGGTAAACATCTCACACTCACACTACGAGATTGTGGATTCGAGTCTTACCCCCCCCCCCCCCCCCCACCCCACAATTATTGTAATATTTTAAAATATATATATTAAACCAAAAAAAAAAAAACATTTATATATATATATATATATCTTTATATTAAAGCATATAAGAATCTGAAAATATATGTAATCAAATAATATATCAATCTCTCATAAATATTATTTAAATCAATACTTTGAAAACTTCTTCTCAAACGCTTTAAATTATATTTATTGACTTTGAAGAGTGACTTTTATACAATATATATTGACCAAATGTATTTTACATATATATGGTTTCACAATTGCAAACAAAACAAATGTTTCTTATAGAATTTCAAATACACCCTTATTTCTTTTTCCATCGGATGATCTAATTAGACAAGCATTGAACTACTTATGACTTATGAGTAACATATAGATGAGAGGGAAAAGAGATAAAAATTGCATGTGTTTTTTTTTAACAGCAAAACTTATTCATAGACCGAGGAGTCGGAAACGGACCACCAAGCTCAAAGAATGTTAATTTATACATTTTTGATGAGTAGGTATCTTTTAAGATGTCATTATTAGTGTAATTAAAGAGGAAGTTGGGACACATCAATCAAATCTCCAATGTCTTCTTTCCTAATTATATATACTTTATAGTGTGGATTAATAAGGAACAGTTGGCCATTTACTTCAAACGGTATAATTAAACTGATGTTTAAGTGCAAAAGTGTCATTTGGGTCAATTTTATGAATTGTGGAAAGTTAAATAAACTCAACTCAAAGTGGGGTTCGAACTACTACTACAAGAACTATAATATTGAAATTCATTACTGGACTTTCTATTGACTTTCTTGATCTTCTTCTTTCAACTAGTCTCAGCTGTCCACCACTATCCAATCTCCAGTATAATATTTAATCAATTAATTAATTTCAGTACCTGCTATACATGTGGAAGATCTCAAATTAATAATCACTTTGCAACCACACAGAGAGAAACTAGCATGAAGTTTTCAATTCAGATGCATGCATGAAGATGCGTGGGTTTTAATTACCAAAAGAATATATATAGATATAGATATAGATATAGATATAGAGAGAAATTTTCAATTCAGTGCACACTGGTATAATTTACATCAGTGCGTTGTATGCGGACCATTAGGTTTACGTACTTTGATTTAGTGTTTATGCACCTGTCGGTGCTTCTCTATAATCAGTAGCCCACATACAACGCACTGATGTTAGTTATATTAATGTGCACCAACTAAAAATGGACTATATATATGACTTTATTGAATATATGGAAATTTCCAGAACTTATCGGAATTAAATGCTATGAATCTATGATGTGGTAATGATATTCAAGTTGTTTTAAATTTCTATGCTGTTTCCAAAAAAAAAAAAAGTTGTTTTAAATTTCCTGGAATTTCACTACACCACTTGAGAGAAACCGCCAGACAGTGCTTTTGATGGAGAATATGTTATCTCAGGCTGAAACTGCTTTCCTAAAATGCTTCATTAATTTTTGGCAGAAAGTTTCATAGCTCACACGTTTTACGTGAAGAAAAATTCTAAGGCTGATACCTTTGGAGGGTTCTGTAAAATACAAGGAAACTTCCTGCAATATTTATTAGTGTAAAGTTATATCAATTTTTTCTCTTCTGTCTTTCAAAAAATAAAATAAAAAATTCTCTACTGAGCACACACTTGACACTTTGAACCAATTTTTATCTCATGAGTATGCACTTTAAGTATACTAATATATATCACTGTATTTTTGCCATGTGTATTATTATGTTTGAAGTTATGTTGCTGACATTGTAAAAATGTAGTTATATGTATTAGTATACTCAAAATATGCTTAAAGTTGTGTGTTCATGAGATAAAAATCGTACTTTGAGCATACTTATAAATATCACCACATTTTTGTCATGTGTATTATTATAATTGAAGTTATATTGCTGACATATTAAAAGTGTGGTGATGTGTATTAATATGTTCAAAATATTCTTAAAATTTTATGTTCATGAAAAAAAAAAAAAAAAAAAAAATTGAATGTTATATATATTAAGGCATCGGTAATGTTTTTGTAATTAATCTTTTCATGTTTTATCAGTTTTCTATAATTCTTTTTCCTGTTCTAACTTCTAAGCATGCAAAGTTGCAAAGCTTTTGTGGGGCTTGTAAAATAGAAAGAATCTTCATGCAATATTTTTTAAAACAATAAAACTACACTTTTCAAAAAGCATTTTGCCGCAATTGTAACAGAATTTTAGGCTGTTTTTGTTGAATCGGATTGGATAGGATTGGACTATGTCCAGTCCGGTTCCCATGTTTGTTGAACACATTGGATTAGAAAAGCTATATATGGGGTCCATCTGTTACCCTATTGTGATGGGTTTATTTAGTCCCAAGTCCCAACACAAACGTTGGGACTATTTAGTCCCACGTTTCATTTTCTTTTTTTTAATTATTTTTGGCTGGACCCAGACTTTTTTCAGTTTTTTTGACTGGGACTATTTTTATCCTAGTCTTTTGTTCTTTTTTTTTTTTAATATTATTTATATTTAAAATATTAAATTTATCAAATCTGATTTAAAAAATAATTTAATAATTTTTTTTAACCAAATTTAATTTAAAATAGTTTTATTTTTATTTTCTTTGAATTTATTAAAATGATTTTGTTTCTTTAATATAATTTTATACTTACCTCTCACAAATATATATCTATATATATATATTCAATTATTTTTTATTCAATCTCATGTTACACCAAACAAGAGACGATATTATTTTAGTCCAATATGTACTGCACCAAACACATCTCAGTATTAATTTAATCAAGTCCAATCCAATCCAATCCCACGCACCAAATGCACTCTTAATAGACATAAATCCAATCCAATCCAACAAAACTGTAATTTTATACACATAAACTCTTAATAGAGATAGTAGTGCACCTAATTTCCATAGTGGTGGCGAGGAGTTCAAGTCTCACCATACGTATTTTAAAAATATGTGTGGGGAGTTTCTTCCGATTTGTGAAACTAATTATCCGAACTGCACATGTATTATCTATATGCATTTTTTATTTCATTTTTTGAAAGGAAATAACACAACTAAAATTAATATTCCTCGAATTCTATAGATGACAAAAGCAATGAATCCTCCTGTGGGCTAGACTAGGCTGCAGCTTAGTCTTAATTTAAATTACCCCTTATATTTAAAGTTATTACAATATACCCTTATTGATTTGATTTTATCATTTTATTAAAGTTATTACAATATACCCTTATTGATTTGTTATTATAGTTGTCTTTAAAAAAAATTGTAACTAGTATTTAATATTTAATTCAACCCCATCAGATAGAAATTTCTAGATTTATCACTGTAGAAACACAATATTCTTGCATGTTGGATGATTGAGACCAGATTCACATATCTTGTGGAAACTTGAAACTTCCTGCAATTTTTTATATATATAATATATGTATGTACATTATTACTTCATCTGAGATTAAAAAAAAAAATCTTTTATTTATTTATTGCATGAAGTTTTATTCCTTATCTTTAATGACTAAATTGCAACAAGGCGAACCCCAATTATTGGTCGTTGGCAGGGTCAATTGACTCATACAACTATACAAGTGGTTTGTATATAAAAACAAAAGGATTACACCACGAGATCGTGGGTTCGAGTCCTCCGACCTTCTAAAAAAACTCTAAATTTATATAATATTTGTAAATAAATAAAATACTATATATCTAATAAAAAAAATGGTCTGGGATCTGACTCCGAGAGATCGTGCGAAATGGTTAGAAGAAATGAAGTCAAAAAGAAGTTAACAAGAAATGACTCTGGTCTCGGTCATGCAACAAGCACGAACATGCAAGAATATATAGTCATGAGTCATGATCAGACAAAGTCATGGTTTTTCCACGCGCAGTTGGAGGAAAATGCATGTGTGTTTACACTATTTACGCTGAAATTAATTCAAATTTTAGATTAAGAATTCCACTGGTGCTAATATGGTCGTATTAGAAGATCCATCAAATCTTCCAAGTTCACATTTTAGATTTATTTGGTCGTATTAGGAGATCGATCAAATCTTCCAAGTTTATATTTTAGATTTATTTAATTATTTGTTTGTCCTTTTAATTTTTTCTTCATTTTTCATAAAGGGTGTGGAGACTTGGGACTGACAACTACTAATATCGTGTATATACATGCTCTTGAAATTCTCATTTAAAATCAATAATATTTAAACTTTCAACTAAATTTTTTTTTTTTTTTTTAACCCTAGTTACCAATTGTCATCAAGGTCCACTTGATTAGAAAAATTATTGAAGGGGGCAGGCCCCTATGGGTCTCTCGTTTGTGTTTGTTCACAGGGACGTGGGTTGTGGGTTGTGGTAAGGCATGTGCTAAAATTATTTAACATAATAATAATAATAATAAATAAAACGTTACAATTACTAATGATCGAAGATACACATTTTATGCAAGTAAATATAATTTATGATTTGTAATAATTAAGAAAAAAATATTAACTCTATAAGATTGCTCAAAGTTTAATAAACTGATAAATGGAGGATCTTGATCCATTAAATTTACATAATCACATATAAATTTAACAAATCATAAAGGCTATATATAATCAATGTGATATTGCGATGATGTAATATTATATTTTCTAACGAGATAAGGTTGGTCCGATGGTAAACCTCTCGTACATGCATCACGAGATTGTGAGTTCACGTCATCTCCTCTCCAAAAAAAAAAAAAAACTCAAAATTTATGGAATATAATACTTATAAAATTTATAAATAATAATAAAAAAAAAGTTATATTATATTTCCTAAAATTGTGGATAAAATAAATGATAGTAGAGCTTTTTTTAATTTTTTTTGTACTAAAATATGTACAAAATCCAAATCATATGATATAGAGTGACTTTAACTATATTAAAAAGTAATTTGCCATGGACAATGATATACTAATTTAAATGAATAATACTATACAACCTAAAAAAAATCAACCCAAAATTCCATCCAAATGATGGTAAATGAATTATCATCACCACACAAATCATGGGATGATGCGGTAAATAATATAGTAATGACAAATCACTTGACAAATAATATGGTGTTAGCGAAAATGGAATGATGAACTTTTTTCTTTTTCTTTTTCTTTTTCTTTTTAAGAATAAAGATAGACTTTTGTTAAGAAGTCAATGGAGCATTAAATTTTGAAAATGACAAAATTCAAAATAACGAAATAATAATGATAATTGTAATATCAAGTCAAATAATTAGGAAGGTGGAGCCCAAAGACAATTGACTAATAAGTTAAATATGCAATGAAGGCGTTGTCTATGGCTTCTGTCATTGCTGGAGTTTCGAGGGTATTGCCATGAGCCCATGACATTATTGTTCTTCACTCTACAACAAAAAGTTTCGAGAACACTTTTGCTCACCCCCTTTCAAGGGAGGTAACCATTACCCATCTCTTAAATGGATCACATATGTCATAAAAGAGACAATTTTTAAACAATTTTACCCCTCCATAAACACATGTCATGTGTATGGGAGGGGGGTGAGCAAAAATACACTTAAAAATTTCGTTCTTATTTCACTTCCTCACTTGTCTCTTCTCTCGATGGCTCAAATTTACCACAAAACTCAGATACGTAAATTTCCCGAAACAAGGATTATTATCTATTTTATCTTGACAGAAATAACATTTATAGTTGATAATTAATTAACTTTTTTTTTTTTTTTTTGTATAAGAAAAAAAAATGGTTGATAATTAATGAACTAAAAGTATAACAAAAAATACTCTTCTTCATATATATATATATTTTTATCATAAGTGATAAGTTATTTGAATCAAGATCATTGAAAACTTATTTAGAATGGAAATGGAATCCAGTTCTTGATCCAAGATTTTTAGGGTCTATGTTGTTACTCATTAGAGAGAAAAAAAAAAATCATGTCGATATAACATTAGTGATATAATACATGGGCCTTCGTAAAATTAAATGGGATCATACCCAAATTATACATCACAAAAATATTGGAATGTATGCTTTAGAAAATATAAACCAAATTATTGCTAAATATTTTAGAGTAGCAATATTTACGCCCTCAGAAAACTGTACGTGCATCCCTTTTTGTATGTAGACCCCAATAAAATTTTTAAAATATGAAATTTTATAAGCACACCTCATACATTATCAAATATGCCCTTTCTTTTAATTTTTAAAAATATTATAAATAAATTATAAAATATTTAAAATCAATATATATACACATAATTAAAATCATAGCATTGCGAAACCAACTAAACATACATAAACAAATGGGATTTTATACAATTTTTACACAAACAAAGTCACTAAAATTATTATTAGATCTAAGAGTTTCTTCTTCTTCTTCTTATTTCTTTTTTTTAAAAAAAATTCTTTTTGTGACAGCCACGGTTCCATTTTTCCAGGCAACCGCTGCCTTCTCCATTTTCCCATTTATAATGGAGGGACAACAATTCCAGGATTTTACACAATTATGCCAAGGTTATTATAAGATATATATATATATATATATATCCAATTTAAAATGGAAGAGGCAACAGCCTTCCATCTTCATTTCAGGCTTGGAAGTTCACCCATTTATTGATTTGGATTTTTTGTTTTTCATTACTAATTTTATTTTATTGCTTCCTTTTCTTAATCTGGTTTAGTTAGTCAACTATTCAAAATAGTAAAATAGTTATAAAAATTATTATTTAGTTAATTAAAATATTAATAATTTAATTTAAGGGTAATATTAAAATTTTGAAAATATATAAATTTAGGGTGTACATGCAGTTTTAGATGGGTGTAAATATCGTCACTCAATATTTTAACCTGTGATGTGAGTCCAACCCGAACTTGGTCTGAATCCGGTATTTAAAGGTCCGAATTCGATTTTTAGATCCATCAACTTTTTTTAAACTGATTCATTTGGGCCCTAGGCCTGTTGAGGCCTTTATCTGATCCAATTGGGCCTAACTACCTTAAACAAAGTTGAAGGATCTAAGAATCGAACCACACCTTGTTCATTTGGTTCGGCCAATCCAAATAGTGATAGGCCTGGCCCTTATACAATCCGATTTCCGAATGGGCTTCAAAATTTCAAGCCGGGCTAACCCGTCCCAACCCTTTAGGTTGGTGACATACTGACATATAGAACCTATTAAATAAAGGGTATAAAGGGTATAAAGGGTACGGATATATTCATTTTAATACATTTTATTTATAAACCCTCGTAAATTATAAACACACCCAATTTATAAAATAAAAAAATCATATTATTTTTTTAATCAAATCCTAATGATGGTCCAATTTACTTTTGGAAATGTCTCGAATGTAGGAACCTTATGAAAAGGAAGATGTAGAACTAGATTGATTGATATGCACAACTATCTTTTAAAAAACAAAAATTATTTATAGATAGAGTTCATAACTAAACATAAAAGAAAGATTAAAAAAAATAATAATAAATAAATAAATAAAAAGGTAAAACAATGCATATCTCTATATGTTCAGAGTCCTCTGGAAAAAAAAAATCATTACTTTGCTATATGATAATTATGTGATAATGA
This sequence comes from Acer campestre, assembly GCA_954870605.1. Classification (NCBI taxonomy): domain Eukaryota; kingdom Viridiplantae; phylum Streptophyta; class Magnoliopsida; order Sapindales; family Sapindaceae; genus Acer; species Acer campestre. The sequence goes on from OX940805.1 coordinate 21,969,775, forward strand.
GAAATTTTGATACTTGAAATAAAATTAAAGTTTAATTAGGGTTTATCTTAAAAATTAGGGTTTATCATAAGTTTTTTTATAAATAAATAAAGAGAATAGTTGAAGATATGAGTGTACTTAATGGGTGTACATAGTAGTTGATTTATTTTTAATTAAAGTAATTTGTCCTTATTATTAAATTTCTATCGAGATTTTTTGTAATTAAATTTTTTAATAAAAGATGAGTGTACTAATTAGTTTTATAGGTGGCAATATTGACAACATTAAATAAATTGTATTTTTTTTAATAATAATAATTTTATTTTCTTAAGATTAATAAAATATAGTTTTTAACGTAATTTAAAAAAAAAATTAAAAGACATCATAATGAATGTTAAAGATTATATGAATATCATATTTATGACATACTTGATTTATATTTAACTGACAAGTATATTCCTAAGAAACACTTATAACATTTCTCATATACTGAAATGTAACTTGGATCTTCATGACTCTATTACTTCAAGTTCAACCAATCCAAATTAACTTTAATTACTTGTACATTACTATCTATTTTTGTCTGCAATCCACAAGCATTAAATCTTAAAAGAAACTGAAAAAAATTCATCTGCAAAAGGAAATTCATAAATTTACAAAATATCTTTTAACTTCTAAATTATTAAATAAATATGATTAGGATCCCCTACCCATCTTAATTATACACATATCTCATAGATCTATGTATATGTGGCAACCTATCAAATGGATGGATCAGATTAGATTTCTATATTTTTTTTCATCTCTCTCCTCCAAACGACAACGTTTACATCAGCTTTTAAACTCCACTTTCGCTCTCTCTCTCTCTCTCTCTCTTTTTCCTCCTAACGGTTTGAGTTTTCTCCTTTTCTTCATCTGATTCTGATTGCGTCTTTTCTTTCCTTTTCTCCTTTTCGTCTTCATCTTCTTTCTTTTGTCTGAGTTTCCCGATCTTTAAAAAAGAAGTTATTTTAATTTTTTTTTCTTTAATTGATGTTATTAATGAATAAAGAACTTTATTATTTCCATGTTTTTCTTTGATTTTTTTCTTTTAAGAAAGAAGAAAACGAAGATCTGGGTTCCCAATCTCTTAAAAAATATATTTTTCTTTGATTTTCTTAATTCACTACAACTCTAAAAGAAAAATCTTGAAAATGGTGGATTTCTGGGTTTGCTCCACCGTTTTCCAGAATTTTTTTTAAGATGAAGTATAGTTGTGTTTGGATTTGGATTGATAAAGATATATGTGTTTGATATTTCTTTTGTGCAATTTGATTGAAGAGACGGAATTTTTTTGCTAACTGAATTAAGAAAAAAAAAATCAAATTAATATTGTATTTATGGATTTGCTTTTTTTATTATTATTATTATTATTATTATTTAAGATGAAGTAGAAGTGTGTTTGGATTTGACTAGATGAATTTAAGAAAAAAAAATCAGATTGATGAGAGAAAATAATCTAAATAACGTCAGTTGTTATGAGAAAAAAAATAAAACAAATTAATCCAAACCATCCATTTGTTTAGGTGCCGCATGTCAATAGATGTTTAAAAGATGAGTACAAATGAGATGAGTAGGAGATCTTAATCCTTAAAATACATGATCAACAAATTAAAGCACTATCACATTTTCATAATTTATAAACCACCTTTTTTCGGCACAACTAGCACAACGATTGACTATTGTAATATTTATAGAAAAATTGCCTTATTTATAAAATCATGTTCATTAATTGATATATAAGAAATTGACAGTACTAACCTAAAACATCTCTGGTGTAAAAAGTCTTATTAGACTTCTATGCTAGAAATTGACAACAACAAAAAATAAAAAAATTGTAGTATTACCGTTCTTCCATATCAAAATATTTCTTCTTGCTTTCAAGTTTCTTTGTAGCATTTTCAAGTTATTCCTTACCTCTTTCAAGCTTTGTTGCTCATGAGCTTCACACAAGATTTTCATATAATCTGATTAGACTTTTGTATTAGTTCATTCAAATTAAGTATTTGCTTATTTTCATCCCACGCCCCACGGTGCGAGTTGCTTTGCACTTTCATGAATTTCAGTAGTTTTATTGTCAAACCGTTTGAGGGAAACTTCACATGTTTTATTGGTAATCTCTATAGACTTTTAAATTACTTCATTCAAATATTCTTTTACTACTATTTTATATGAACAAAAAAATGAATTGTAGTAAATAAATATTCGACTAAACCTAGATTTGATAAAGAAATCCCATTAATTTTAGCATACCTCGTTCAGACATCTCTCTAATAAAAAAGAATTATGTTTTGTTCAATTGTGTACTATAATCTATTACCCTTCCTCTCCTCTTATCAAAATATTTCTTCTCGGTCTCAAGTTTCTTTGTAGCCTTTTCAAGTTATTTCTTACCTCTTTCAAGCTCTGTTGCACATGAGTTTCAGATAGGTATTTCTTATAATCAGATTAACCTTTTGTATTAGTTTATTCAAATTAAACATTTGCTTATTTTCATCCCACAAAGTGAGTTGCTTTGCATTTTCATGAATTTCAATTTCTTCACTGTCAAAACATTTAAGAGAAGCTTCATGGTTTTATTTGTAATCTCCATAGCCTTTTGAATTATTTCATCCAAATGTTATTTTATTACTATTTTATATGAAAAAAATAATGAATTATAGCACAGAAATATTCGACTAAACCTAAATTTGATAAACAAATTTCATTAATTTTAGCATACCTTGTTTAGACATCTCTTCAATAAAAAATAATTATACTTTGTTTAATTGTGTACCATAATCTATTACCCTTCCTCCCTCCTTATCAAAACATTTCTTCTTGATTTCAAGCTTCTTTGTAGCATTTTCAAGTTATTTCTTACCTCTTTCAACCTTCTGATGGGCAATCCGACCTTCTCTTCAAGCGAAATCGTCGAGTAACAGGCAAACCACTGCGACCGCGAATAGTTTCCAATTCTCATGGTTCCATTCAAGATTTGTTTTTAAGGATTCAAGAAAGCCGAGTAAAAGCTTTCCACTCTTCTTGGCCCTAGCTTAGTTAATCTCATACGAATTATTAATCTCATAGAATTGACAAGCTAAATGATTTCCTCCCCTTGATCCATCCGCCATTTTTATTGGATTTTCGAATTCGATGGAGCTCTTTTTTTTAGGGCAGTGAGGGTGAAAGGAAATGAGCTATTATATATAGGGGTAATCTCACTAAAGTCTCCACTTCTTTATAAGATGTCACCTTTTTAAACATCTTTACTGTATTAGCAATTTTAGTCCTTTGTTTTTCCTAAATATATCACTTTAATCCCTTTGACTAAACAATTAATGGTCAACAATAACAAAATATTTGAAAGTTCCACTTTGCCCTTAATTATGAAATACTTGATTTATATATAATTGAAAAGTATATTCCTAAGAAACACTTATAACGTTTCTCATATACTGGAACCTAGCTTGGATCTTCATGACTCTATTACTTCAAGTTCAACCAATCTAAATTTACTTTAATTACTTATACATTTCTATCTATTTATGTCTACAATCAACAAGCATTAAATCATAAAAGAAACGGAACAAAATTCATCTGCAAAAGAAAATTCATAAATTTATAATATACCTTTTAACTTCTAAGTTATTAATAAATATTATTAAAATGCATTATCAACAAATTAAAGCACTATCACAATTTCATTATTTCTAAACCACCTTTTTTTCAGCACGATTAGCATGACTATTGACTATGGTAATATTTATAAAAAAAAATGTGCCTTATTTATAAAATCTTGTTCATAATTTGATATATAAGAAAATGATTGTACTAACCCAAAACATCTCCGGTGTAAAAAGTCATGTTAGACTTTCATGCCAGAAATCAACAAAAAGTTATAGTATTACTCTTTCTCCCTCTATATCAAAACATTTATTTTCGGTTTTAAGCTTTTTTGTAGTCTTTTCAAGTCATTTCTTACATCTTTCAAGCCATATTGCAGATGAGCTTCACATAAGATTTTCAAATAATCTGATTTACCTTTTGTATTAGTTCATTTAAATTAAGCATTAGCTCATTTTTATCCTATAGTACCAGTTTTTTTGTACGTTCATGAATTTCAGTAGCTTCATTGTCAAACCGTTTGAGGGAAGTTTCATGGGTTTTATTTATAATCTTCGTAGCCTTTGGAATAACTACATCTAAATATTCTTTTACAACTATTTTATATGAACAAAATGATGAATTATAGCAAATTAATATTCGACTAAACCTAAATATGATAAAGAAATTTCATTAATTTTAGCATACCTCGTTCAAACATCTTTCCAATAAAAAGAATTATACTTTGTTCAATTGTATACTATAATCTATTAGCTTTCCTCCCTCCTTATCAAAACATTTCTTCTTAGTTTCAAGCTTCTTTATAGCCTTTTTCAAGTTATTTCTTACCTCTTTCAAGCTCTGTTGCACATGAGCTTCACAAAAGATTTCTTATAATCTAATTAGCATTTTGTATTAGTTCATTCAAATTAAGCATTTGCTCATTTTCATCTTAGGTTGCGAGTTGCTTTGTACTTTCATGAATTTCAGTAGCTTTATTGTCAAACCGTTTGAGTGAAGCTTCACGGGTTTTATTAGTAATCTCTATAGCTTTTTGAATTACTTCATTCAAATATTCTTTTACTACTATTTTATATAAACAAAATAGATGAATTATAGTAAATAAATATTCGACTAAACCTAGATTCGATAAAGAAATTTCATTAATTTTAGCATACCTCGTTCAAACATCTCTCAAATAAAAAAGAATTATGCTTTGTTCAATTGTGTGATGTAATCTATTACCCTTCCTCCCTCATTAAAACATTTCTTCTCGGTTTCAAGCTTTTTTATAGCCTTTTCAAGTTATTTCTTACCTCTTTCAAGCTCTGTTGCACATGAGCTTCACACAAGATTTTCTTATAATCATATTAGCCTTTTGTATTAGTTCATTCAGATTAAGCATTTACTTTTTTTCATCTCACGATGTGAATTGCTTTGTATTTTCATGAATTTCAGTTGCTTCATTTTCAAAACGTTTGAGGGAAGCTTCATGGTTTTATCTGTAATCTCTGTAGCATTTTGAATTACTTCATCTAAATGTTCTTTTACTACTATTTTATATGAAAAAAATTGTAGTAATATTAGCCCAACATGGTATTTCCGGAAGCCCATATCAGCAGCCCAAACCTCAGCACATAACCAATAGCCCACTTGACTGACAACTGTTTGTGAAATGATAAGGTCACGTGAGAGAATCCTATGTGGCATGATCTTATTGATAGTTGCATATTACACTAGTGACGCATCAGATTAGCCTATATAAGCATCAAGGAGAGAAAAGGTCTTCAACAAAAAATTCATTATGTTTTTATATTAGGGCTTGTTCCAAATATTCTCTCTCTCACGAAAAGTCTCTCAAACTTTTCTTTGTGTGATCTTTGTGATTTCTCGGTGAAACCGAGTGTGATTTTGTGTAATCATGGTGAAATAAGTGTTCTCTATAAGATCTGAGTGTTTCTACACTGATTCAAGAAAGGTTGAGTGTGTTCTTTGTGTGATTCATAGAATTTGAGAGTGTTGTGAGATCTGATATGTGTTGTAACAAATAGATCTAAAGTTCTTTAGGGTGTTTTGGATTGTGTGAGCTATCAATTGGTATATCTTGTTGTAAGAACTCATATATAGTGGAGAGAGCTTTCTTGCGATGGCTCAACGTGGATGTAGGCTTGATTTGAGCCGAACCACAATAAATCCTAGTGTATCTTCTTCTCCTATTCTCTGTTATATTTGCTGACATGTGCTGATGGTTTATACTGCTTCATAGGTTGAGAATATATCGTGGATTATCTGGTGTTGGCGGATTATAGTGTTGTATTTGTACTGTCAACACTAGTTTATATTCTCGGTACCTGTTGCAAGATTATAGTTGTATATTTATTTTGATATTTCTAGGTTGACTTAGTGTTAGCTTTATTTGCAATAATTCTGGTACGAATTACTTTGGCATATATTTGCTGATTACTTGTAATAAATCAAAGTTGTTAGTACTACTCTGTTTAGTACATTTAGATTTGTTATTGTCAATAATCTGGAATCTGCATTGATTTATATTAATATAAATTTGTTAGGATCAGAGATTGATCTTGCTGTTAATTACGCAAATTCTTGATATATATCAGAATTTTATTGATACAGATTTATTAGGTATTTTTATCAATTTTGTTGTGCAAGTGGATCTTGCAGGTAACAGAACAGTGAAGTATGTTGGTCTTGAATAGACCTGGTTTCTCAACAAAAATGATGAATTATAGCAAAGAAATATTCGACTAAATCAAACCCGATAAACAAATTTTATTAATTTTGGCATACCTCGTTTAGACATATCTCCAATAAAAAAGAATTATACTTTGTTTAATTGTGTACTCTAATCTATTACCCTTCCTCCCTCATTATCAAATATTTCTTCTTGGTTTCAAGCTTATTTGTAGTCTTTTCAAGCTATTGCTTACATTTTTCAAGCTCTATTGCACGTGAGCTTCACATAAGATATTCTAATAACCTGATTAGCCTTTTGTAGCTCATTTTCATCCCATGATGCAAGTTGTTTTGCACTTTCATGAATTTCAGTAGCTTCAATGTCAAACCGTTTGAGGGAAGCTTCACAGGTTTTATTTGTAATCTTCGTAGCCTTTTAAATTACTTTATCCAAATATTCTTTTGTTACTATTATACATGAACAAAAAGATGAATTATAGCAACAAAATATTCGACTAAACCTAAATTCGATAAGCAAATTCCATAATTTTTAGTATATCCCATTTATACA
>OX940805.1:22576845-22748106 GCA_954870605.1 Acer campestre
GGAATCAGTAATGCTACACATCCCACCTAAAATCCCACATTTTCCATCCCACTACATGTGACATGTGAGATGTCAAATGGTGAGTGGATACATGAGGTAGGTGAGATAAATAGTGCATTTTTGCTCACCCCCCTTTCAAGGGGGGTAACCATTACCCCTCTCCCATACACATGACATGTGTCTATGGAGGGGTAAAATTGTCTGAAAATTTACTCCTCTATGACACATGTCATCCATGTAAGAGGGAGGTAATGGTTACCCCCCTTGAAGGGGGGTGAGCAAAAATGTTCTCGATAAATCATCATTAATGTGTATCCACTCACAATTTGACATCTTACATGCCACATGTAGTGGGATGAAAAAAGTGAGAACATTTTTGCTCACCCCCTTCCAAGGGAGGTAACCATTACCCCCCTCTTCCATGGATGACATGTTTCATAGAAGAGTAAATTTTTAGACAATTTTACCCCTCCATAGACACATGTCATGTGTATGGGAGGGGGGGTAATGCTTACCCCCTTTGAAGGGGGGTGAGCAAAAATGGACTCATTTAAGCAAGGGGGGTGAGCAAAAATGGACTCATTTAAGGTGGGATGTTTAGCATTATTGTTTTGGAATTAATGTAATATATATATATATATAATTTTTATTATCAGTTCGTCCCGATAATAAATATATCAGACCGAAAAATGTGGATCATAGATTATGGAGAAGTTTTGATAAGTGCATATGCTTTGAGTTAAAGTATGTAAATCTAATGGTCTACATTTTTCGTCATAATATATTTAGGGAGAATCGCAAATACCCCCCCGACTTTTAAGCTAATGGCAAATCAAACCCTCTGGTTTGAACAATCAGCAAACAACCCCCTACAAATTTGAACAATCAGCAAATAACCCCCTACAAATCAGCAAATAACCCCCTACATGCAGCAAATAATGCAAGGGTTCTTAACGGTAGGGGGTTGTTTGCTAATTGTTCAAACCAGAGGGTTTGATTTGCCATTATCTTAAAAGTCGGGGGGGTATTTGCGATTCTCCCATATATTTATTGTCATGACGAATTGATAATAGAAAATATATATATATATATATATTTATTTATTTACAAAAAAACTCACCTGGCTATAGTCGGATCAACCCTCCATTACCGTATGCCCCTGCGTAGTGCTACAATTTCCTTGCATTTTTTTTTTTTTTTTTTATAAATAAAGCAACATGCAAAAAAAAAAAAAAAAAAAAAAACATGCACATTGTATTAATGTTTTTTCACGTGGCCAAAGAATATTATTGTTATTTTATAATTATTCTGAACCAGTGACCTTGTGAACATGCAAGAATCTCGTATATTCTAGTATTGATGAGGATGATTCAGGAGATATTATTGAAGATTTTGTTCAAGACTTTTTATTTTAAAAATAATTTTATAATTAATATCTATTATTATGTCTCTTTTTATTATATATTTAATTAGATAGTTAATTATTTTATAATTTGATTTTTTTAAATCAAATCTTATTTTCCATAGGTTTTTAATGTTTTATGATTCTTTTGACTTTTTATTAGGAGATTTCATATCTTTTTCATTTAGGATTCTTTCCCATTTGATTAGGATTTTTGTTTAGATTTCTTTATTGTTTAGAATTCTAGGAGAAACAAAATTCCTATGGATTCATTTTACTTTTACTATTTAATTAAGTAGCTTGTATTAGGTTTTGAGAATCAGTAGTTGAATTAATAAAAATTAAAGAGTTTTCGTCAACGAATTTAAAGCCTATTTTTCTGGTATCTATGCTCGGATCAACAAATTAATAGTGGGGTTCATTTTCGGCATTCGTGCGCGAATCAACGGATTCGAATCAGTTACATTTTCTTTTATTGATTGTTGTTTTGCATTGAATTTCTCGCTACATCAGTTGGTAACAGAGTCATCAAGTCTACCGTTGTGCTAGGCACATCGATCCACAAACCATAACAAACTTCTATCTCCATTAGATATTCACATTCCATATTTCTCAAAAAAAAAAAAAAAAAAAAAAAAATTCCCATGAATCCCCAAAACAAAATTTCCTCCTACCATTCATTGTTTTTCAATGACGATTATGTGTTGAACCCGGCTATTGTTGACTTCAATAAGCTGCCAATTTTTGAAGGGGAATATGTGACGGAACCTGTTATCGTCAACTTCAATAAGCCATTGGTTTTCGATGAAGATTTGTTCCAGAACGAGCATGGGAGGAACTCAATTTTTGAGGATTATTTCTATGATGTTTCTATGTTTCATCATTTAACGGCATCTCCAATTTATTTGTTCCTCAAAGTTGTTAAAATTCGAGGACAAATTTTCTTTGCACTGGAGAGAATGACGCAGGAGATATTATTGAAGATTTTCTTGAAGAATTTTTATTTTAAAAATAATTTTGTAATTAATATCTATTATTATGTTTGTTTTTTTATTGTTTATTTAATTAGGTAGTTAATTATTTTATGATTTAATTTCTATTAAATCAAATCTTATTTCCTATAGGTTTTGGGTACGGATATTGATATCCATAAAACTTATTAGTACACCCATGCTTAAAATTTAAAAAATAAATATTACTATAAGCACATATCCTAATGCGAATAATACCCTCATTGAAACCTCTTTTAATGATGATCCAATTTACTTTTGGAAATATCTTGAATGTAGGAGCCTTATAAAAGAGAATATGTGGAACCGAATATGGGGTTAAGATATTTTATATATGGAATTTTCTTATTTATACAACCATCTTAAAATAAAAACTTATTGATATTTATGGCTATTTCAAAAAAAAAAAAAAAAAAAAAAAAAACTTGTTGATATCTACAGCTATCGTTAAAAAAATATTTTTTGTTTATTGATAGAGTTCATAACTATACATAAAAGAAAGATAAAAACAATATGATAATCATGTGATGATGAGAAAGTTTGATACGTGAAATAAAATTAGAGTTTAATTAGGGTTTATCATAAATTTTTTTTTTTTTTAATAAAGAAATATAGTTGAAGATATGAGTGTAATTAATGAGATATATAATATTTGGTTTATTTTTAATTAAAGTAATTTGTCCTAATTGGTAAATTTCTATTGGAATATTTTTGTAATTAAATTTTATAATAAAATATTGGTGTACTATTTGGTGCCCAAATCTAGTTCCCAAATGATGTGGCAACATTCTCATCCATTCATTTAAATCAAGCAAATCTAATACAATCTAAATAAATGGATGAGAGTGTTGTCACGTCATTTGGGCACCAGATTTGGACAAAGTGGCATTACTCTAAGTTTTATGGGTGTCAATATCCACACGAGGAAATAGGGGTATATAGCACTTTTTCAAAATGGATTTGTGTAACTACAACCACTTTAATAACTCATGTTTTAATAGCACCAAAAATGGAATTTGGACAACAATACCCCTCAGCTTCTTTGCTTTTCTCTTTTCTGTCCTTCATCTTCTTTCTTCTTCTTTTTCCCCAAACCTCAATTGATGGAGCTTCAATGGAGGTGTCACCGTCGACCGGCGAGTTGATGGACAAAACCACCAGCAAAACGTCTGTCGTGCGCCACCGATTGTAACGGAAGTATCCATTTTCAATTTCGAGCTGTATGGAGAGAGAAACGAAGCCAAACCCGAATAATTTTCGAACCTTCATCGTCAAATCTGCGACGATCCGTCGTGAATCTGACGAAACCGATGGTACCAATGAACTCGACGTCGTCCAATCTTCCAGATCAACTATCTCCGGAGTCAATCGGCGCCGTCATCAGCACTGTCACCATTGATGAAGGTCGAACAGAATAAGTCTCGAACAAACTGGGATTAAGTCTCGAAACGTATCAATAAGTCTCGAAAATGTCACAATAAGTCTCGAATTTTCGAGAAAAAAAAAGCAACAAACTGAGATTAAGTCTCGAAACACATCAATAAGTCTCGAAAATGTCACAATAAGTCTCGAATTTTCGAGAAAAAAAAAAACAAAGGAAAAGAGTAAATGGGGGTATTTTGGTCTCATCACCTATTTTGGTGCTATTAAAACATGACTTATTAATGTGGTGCTATTTGCACAAGCCCTCTCCTAAAAAGTGCTATTTAATTTTTGAACCCACACGAGGAAATAGGCACCCCTAAGTTTTTAATGTTTTATGATTCTTTTGATTTTTTATTAGGAGATTTGATATCTTTTTTTTTTTGGGATTCTTTCCCATTTGATTTGGATTTTTGTTTAGATTTCTTTATTGTTTAGAATTCTAGGAGAAACAAAATCCCCCCATTCTCCAAAGAAAAACATGAGAGTTGTTGACAGTCATGCGATTTAGGCCTGCCACCAGATGTCTTGTTTGGATGCTTCATGCTCGTGACTTGTGACAACATTGTTTTCATACACGTTGAAAATGTGCAAATCTTTGAAATAAATACACATAAAATATTACCAGGGTCGATCCAAAAAAAAGTAAAACCGATCTGCATTCTTAGAAGATACCACTAGAGTCTGCATGCAGCTGAATATATATATATATATATATATTTATAGGGACATGTCATGTGTATAGGACATTGGGACATAATTTTGTAGCCAGATATGTATATACAGGTGCAAATTTTAAGGAAGAAAAAAATGCAAATATGATCCATTAGGGTTTTTCCTTCTTTTCCAAAAAAATAAAATAAAAATACTAGACATTTTAAAAAAATTAGTCCCCAAACCAACTCAAATGATGTGGATAGTGATTTATTTATTAATAACATCATTCCACGATTTGTGTGGTAATAACAACTCATTTACCACAACATTTGAATTGAATTTTAGGTTAATTATTTAAGTTGTATAGTATTATTAAAAAAAAAAAAAAAAAGTTAGGGTTTCTTTGGAAGCAATCTTTGAGATCAAATCACTCTATTTCTTATGTCAATTTTTTTTTTATTAATTTATTTATTTATAAAAAAAAGTCACTCTATTTCGTCTCAAGTTTATATACAAAGAGGATGTAATAGATTATTATATAGTCTATTCCGTGATGGTACTTTTGTGCAAAAAAGAAAAATGATTTCAATTTAATTTTCAATAACCTCATCACCACAAACACCATATACAAGGTAGTGATCTAAAATATATACAGAGGAAATTGAATTTAATTAATGTTCAATTATTATGATTTTTATCTGAACTTAAATTATAAGGACATGGATTAATAAGAAATTATTAAAGTCATCTAATAATGAATTAATAAGAAATTATTAAGGTCAAATAATGGATTAATGTGATTGAAATTGTCTCATCCTGCATGAAAGCTATATATCTTAATGGATGGAGTGGACAGGAGTTGGGACTCAATTCTAACCACTACCTTGATGAGAAAGGATTCAGTTTACTTTTACTATTTAAGTAGCTTGTATTAGGTTTTGAGAATCAGTTGTTGAATTAATAAAAATTAAAATTTTTTCTCTTTTATTGTCCATTTTCGGTACCCTATGTGGGTCAACGAATTTGAAACCTATTTTTCTGGGATCCGTGCTCGGATCAACAAATTAATAGTAGAGTTCGTTTCAGGTATTCATGCATGAATCAACGGATTCGAATCGGTTACCCTTTCTTTTATTGATTGTTATTTTGCGTTGAATTTCTCGTTACATCAATAGTAATCAAGAAGAATTGGATATTAACGAGGTAGTTTCTCCATAATGTGCTAGAAGATCAGAGGTAGATAGCCAATTGGATGTTGCATCTAAAGATTTAGACCCTGCATGCCCCATGAAATTGGTCATAGAGATCAAGGAAGAATATGCATGTTTTAATGACGATTCTGTATCTTTTCAAGAAGACCTTAATTCTAAGCCAACCTTCACCATCTGACTATCTAAGTATGTACCACAATCAATTAACAGTACCGAACAAGCTATACATATCCAATAAGTACTGCCCTATAATTCCTAGTTTTGGCCTACACAATGGGGAAACTCAAGTTAATTTAGAGGATATGCCACCAATTTTTTTTTTTTTTTTTTTGAACAGCCAAATATAAAGAAAGGCAAAAGCCTAGAGAACACAACAACCAAGCAACACCACTCCGAAGCTAAGCCACAAGAACAAACCACGACCCAGCACCCCACACACAACACCCAACACAAAACCAAAAATAAAAAGCCAAAACAGAGCACCCAAGCAGCCAACCAAGGCGCACCCATTAACCCACATCCCAATTAATAAAGTCCCCATCCATACTAGATCCCAACTTAGCAAGACTATCCACATACGAATTGGACGACCTTCTAAAAGAGAGCACCGCACCACCTAAATAGACAAGACAATTACGAATATCATAAACTAAGTCCACATTCTTGAGACTTCCAAAACCACCGCCATTTATCCACGAGACCACAACCTTAGAATCACTAACAAAAACGATATCCTTGCCATGCATCCACGGGTTAGCAGAGCAAAGTTCAGTAGCCTTTCCAATGGCCATCAACTCAGCTTCGTTAGAATCTCAGACACCAACAAACAAAGAAAAGACGCACAACACCTTGCCTCTGCTGTCCCTCAAGACCCCACCAATGCCAGCCGGACCTGGTTTCCCACGAGCGGAGCCATCCACGTTAAACATTAACACATTACCAGCCGGCGGGATCCAGTCTTTCACCCTAGCCTTCCTAGGCTTAAAGAACTCAGAACAGCACTCTTTCAGGTTCAACAAAATATGAGTGATTGGGTCAGCAGAACCATTCCCATAATATTTAAACCACCAAGCAATTTTCAACTTCACCGAGTCACACACTACTGAAAAATCCGTCTCCTCTCTTTTAAAAACTTTCCTGTTCCTGACTTCCCATATAGAATAAGCCACTGCAAAGAAAGCAGAAATCCAGGCCCTTCTGAAGCATTTCGAAGGATAGAGAGACTCCCATTCCCCTGCCCATCCACAATAGACTTCCCGGAACAGCTATTAACATCCCACCAAGCCATACAATGAGACCACAACTTCCACAACCAACTACAATGAAGAAAAAGATGATTTATCGTTTCCAATTCAGCCTCACACAGCGAACAAAGGCCACTCGTGATGTGTTGAGAACCAAACATAATCAGAATTTCTCCCACCGCCACCCTACCTTTCAACATTTGCCACACAAAAAATTCCATCTTGGGAGGACAAACCCCTTGCCAACTGAATTTTTCGAGCCAAGAGACTCTAGAATCTCTACTCATCGATCCATCCAGCTCCTTACCAAAAGAATCAACACTAAACAGCCCTTTAGAACTGAAGTTCCACGCCAAAGCATCCGCAACATTCTTACGCATTTTAATACTGTCAAGGATAGAACAAAAGCAACCCCACTGACTCAACTCCCAATCGAATAAATTTCTCCTCAGCTGCACATTCCATTCCACCTAGTATCCTCCCAAACACCAAAAGAGCTAATAGGACCATCCTTCACAAAGGCGAGGGCATAAATTCTTGGAAAGGATTCGACCATAATATCTTCCCAAAATCTAGCTCTAGACCCATTTCCTATAATAATCTTCAGACCTTCTTTCAAAATCTGTTGGGAGCTCTCCCCTGCCTTCAATAAACTCGCCACAGCCTTCACGAAATAAGACGCCTTTAGGGGGTCTTGCCAATTCCACCAGAAGACAGAACTATCCGGCCGATACCGAGAGCATAAAACCCTCCTCCACAGAGCCTCCTCCACACCAAACCGCCAAACCCATTTCCCTAACAGACTTCTATTCTTATTCTTCATCCGCCCGATCCCAAGACCCCCTCCATCCTTTCTTTTGCAAACCGTCTCCCACTTAACCACATGGAATTTTCTCTTGACCGCACTATCACCCCAAAGAAAGCTCCTTTGCAGCTTTTCAATTTTGTTAGAAATACCACACGACATTTTAAACACTGACAAAAAATACAAAGGAATACTATTAATCACCTCCTTTATCAAAGTCGTTCTTCCACTTTTGGTCAGAAACTTACGCTTCCACGGAGCTAACTTGTTCTCAATTTTCTCAACCAACGGATTCCAGAAGGCCTTTGACCAAGGTTTAGCCCCAAGAGGAAGACCTAAATAGACAATCGGCAACGAGCCTTTATTACACCTCAAAGCTGCAGCCTAATCAATATTCTCCTCAACCTTGTAACCAATTCTAGCTATCAAAGATTTGTGAAAATTGACCTTAAGACCCGAGAGAAGTTCAAAGCACCTTAGTAATCTCTTCACATTAAGCACATAATCCATCTTAGGTTTTAAGAAAAGGACGGTATCGTCCGCAAACTGTAAATGAGTTAAGTTAACACCTTCACTCCCAAAAACCTCCCCTTTGATCAGCCTACTGCTGGCAGCCTTAATAATGAGACCACTAAGGCCTTCCACCACTATGTTGAACAAAAAAGGAGAGAGCGGATCCCCCTGACGTAACCCTCTTTCCACACCAAATTGGGAGGTCGGACTACCATTCACCAAGACCGACAAACTCGGAGTAGAAATACAATTTCTAATCCAATTTCTCCATTTCATTCTGAACCCCATATTTTCCATCATAGAGTCCAAAAAACCATGGTCCACACTGTCATACGCCTTCTCAAAGTCCAACTTGACTAAAAGACCCCCAACTTTGTCCTTCTTCCAATGATTGATGATCTCCTCAGCAATAACATAACTATCCAGAATCTGAAGACCTTTAACGAACGCCATCTGAAATTCCCCAATAATCGAACCTATCACCCGCCTAAGCCGATTAGCGAGCACTTTGACAAGAATTTTATACAAAGCACCAACTAGACTAATAGGCCTAAAATCCCCCAAGCCAACCAGATTCTTAATTTTAGGAATAAGAGCCACGAAAGTGTGATTCAAATCCTTTACTATAGAGCTATCCTTATGAAATTCCTGCAAAAATCTCATAAAATCTTCCCGGATATCTCCCCAGTGCGCCTTAAAAAAATTCAAATTAAAACCATCCGGCCCCGGAGCTTTGTTCCCATCACAACCTCTCAAAGCTTCCCAAACCTCTTCGGTTGAGAACTCTTCTTCTAACATACCAACATCCTCCGCCGACAATCTCTTGCACTCCACTTCCTTCAACTTCGACCTGCACCATCCCACTGTCTAAAACTGCCTTTTGAAATGTTCAAAAATATTGTCTTTAATAATCTTAGGATTCGAAATGTGAATACCACCAAAACATAAATTTCCTACAAAATTGCTCCTACGCCTCCCATTTGCCACAAGGTGGAAGAACTTTGTGTTCCTATCTCCCTCCTTAAGCCAAGACAACCTAGACTTCTGACCCCAGATTTGCTCCTCCCTCCTCAAACCTGACCAGAAATCTGTTAAAACCGCAGCCCTCTCCGCCCTCAGCACTTCATTCCAGCCTTCAACCACTGCTTTCTTATCAATCACTTCCAGGTGCAATTCCTTTTCTTTCACAGAGAAAGCACTCAACTTCTACAGAGAATACCACTTCTTTAGCCTCACCTTCATAACTCTAGACTTGGCTGCCAAAGACCTACCCGCAGACCCATTAGAAACACAAGCTTTCCAACCGTCAAGAGCATCAGCCATCATTTTTTTATCTTCCAACCAATAATTGAAAAAACGGAAAGGACTTGGACCCCAATCAACCTTATCACTCTCTAAAAGAATCGGGCTATAGTCGGACAAGCTTCTCGGAAGACATTTCAAATGAAAATTAGGGAACCAGGACAATAAAATAGGGGATATTAGAAATCTGTCTAACCTTGCCCACACCGCTTTAACTCTCGAATTTGTCCAAGTGAAAGACGATCCTGTCATAGGAAGATCCACCACCTTAGCCCGTAAAATAAAAGAATTGAAGTTCCTAATAGCAACCTTATTACAGCTCACTCCAATTCTCTTCGAAGGATCCAACACCGAGTTGAAATCACCACTAATACACCAAGGAATCTGAATCGTGCTCATAGAATTCAGGATAAAGTCCCACAACTCCTTCCTCTCGCTTTCAGACGACGAATCAGCATACACATTACAGATAGCTACCTCTTTTTTCAACAAAATCAATTCTCCAATCAAAATGAGACAACCTAAATTAGACACACAAGCTGACACCTTGAAAAAATCATCATTCCACATTGAAAGAAGACCACCAGCCGACCCCAAAGCATCTACTGAAATCCTTTTGTCCAGAACCACCCCGCCAATGGCTCTCAAAATTCTATTGTCACTTTGGCACAACTTAGTTTCCTGTAATAATAAGATATCAGGTTTAACAGAAGAAACCAAACTTTTAACCACCCTCCTCTTTTCCTTAGAACCCAACCCTCTAACATTCCAAGATAATATTATCATCAAAGGACACAAACCCCACAAACACGCCAACAGACAGAGAAAACTACTAAGTTGGATTGACACCCAAAAACCTGTCTGCATCCTCCTCTTCTCTTCGAGCAATTTCATTCCTAGCCTCCCCGACACTTCTCCCAAAGTCGAGACCTAGAGCCACCCCAGTCTCTATAACTTTCGAAATTTCCTCATCCAAACACCACATCAAAACATTCCTTTCAACATCAACAACTGAAGTGTCTTTCTCCTCCTGATCCGTCTTCTTCCAAGTCTGCCTATTCTTAATGGCGCCAATCTCCACCCCTGTTTCTATTACTTTCGCAAATTCTTCCTCCAAGCTCCAGGTTAGATGTTTACCAGCAATATCAACAATCTCGACCGTTTGATCCTCCTGGTTATGCTTAACCAGTTCTTCACTATGAAATAGTCTAGTTCTCATGCCATGCACATTTACTGAAGATTTTTTTGGTCTACATCTACCTTTCTTAATGGTAGGACGCCTCTCCCCCAGACTCTCTTCTAATGGCTGTCTTGCTATGATCTCTCCTTCTTCACTTCCTTTTAAAGATTGGCCCGAAATTTCCTTCTCAACAAGTTCCTCCACTATCTCCTTCGACCCTGATAAAAGGTCCCTATTTTGAATCACCGAATTGTTCCAATACGAGGAAACCAATGGGTCTATCTCCTGGACCATCTCCCCAACTCCAGTAACTTTCCTCATTGGGCCTAAATCCATAGGAAGTTGTCCTGGTTTCAGCCCATGAGTATTCAGAGAAGTTTGGCCCAACTCACACAGCTTATCTCTCATTCTTGTGGAACACTCACCTTTCTCTGTCCCCTGTTCTGAAGAAGACAGACTGTCAGAATCTGAGGATACTGATACCTTCTCACCTAAGTTCCTTTTTTCCAAAATGATAGGTCTGAGCCCCTGCTTTGGAACTAAGGTCTACTTTTGCTTTTCCTAGAAAGCACCATTTTGTCTTTGCCTTTTAGATTTGTGAAGGATCTAAAATCTTCCCTAAATCTTACCTGACCTTGATTGCGAAAACCCATGTCTTCCTTCAACCTACTACCTCTGCTGTCAGTCAGAAAGGGTTGTTTGTCACAAAACTTTCCCACTTGCTCTGCCACCTCAGGATCCGTCACTTCCATACCAGCTGAATCACTAAAAACCGGAATGCCTTTCAAATTTGAAATCCCAAAACCACTCTTCTTCTTCAAACCCAGGTGATTCGACAACCAAGAATAATCAACCGAACTAGGATCTTCAGAAATCCAGAATTCAAACGAGAGTCTATCTTCAACCACTCTCATCTTACCCGGCACAGGAGCGCCAATCGGGATGTGAACCAGAACTCGACCTCTATCTAGTCTGCACCTCTGAATTGTTTCAATGTCCACCACTAGAGGTTCACCAATGGACCACCCAATCTTCCTAAAAAACGCTTCTGACCAACATCTCAGAGGGATTCCATGCAATTTAGCCAAACCAACCTAGACTTGGGTATCGCGGAATCAGTCCATTGAACCATAGATGAGAAACACTCTTTCCAAATGTATTGATTCATTATGAATTCTTCACAATCCATCCTAGAGTCAAATTCCCACACAACACTTTTATCTCCAAGAAAGACCGAAGAAAAGTGTACACCTCTGTTTGTTAACTTACTATTGACTCTCAAAATACTTAAGAAGTTTCTAAGAACTCCCACAGCACATCTGTCAAGCCAATCAAAACCATCACGTTTACCTTTCCAGTTCATGGACAAGATATTCCCTATTCCTGAATCCTTACTCCCATCCTTCCCTTTCTTCCTCCCTTCTAAAACATCAGCAAAGGATCGGTTATCAGAGGACGAGTTGCCACTACCCCCTCTCATGTCTTCTGGAACTTCTCTGTTGACCACCGGTCTTCTGAAAATCTTCCTCCTATCACTCCAGTCTTTTTCCTCCACATTCACAGTTATAAGCCAACTGTAAATGTGCATTCCATTAGTAAGTCTAGCAACCTTCCTCGCCTCCTCCATAGTTTCAAACCTAATGAACGCATAACTGCTCCTTCGACCTTTGTCTTTCGACAATAAGAACACATCCCTAACTTTGCCAAAAGGTTTGAATACCCCCCATAAACACACAGAGTCCACCACAGGATTAAGATTATCAACAAATAAGGAAGACAACCTGTCCCTGAAATCCTTCTTCGCACTCTGACTCCTAAGACCAGCGTTTCTCTCTCTAGCTTTCTCACTCATGATGTTTTTTTGAGCTAGTAGGATATGCCACCATTAATGCTACCCCTACCTCCGATGCAGTACACGGAGGTTAAGGAAGTTTCAACATGCATTATGCCTAGTCAGGAGTCATTTACATTGATACTGACATTTAGAGATACATAATGAGTCATGCAAACTGTGGACATTATCAAGTTTATGATTGTTTGGTGGTTCAAGCATTGTGGCTGGGAGAGGTTAGAGGGACCAAATATCCCTGATGCTTCTCAACGTCAAGACTGTTGTGTTGATTCTGCTGGGATTAAGAGGTCTAATATTGAAGGGTGGAAACCTCTTGTTGACGGTGTGTTGAAATTTAATGTCGACGGCTTTGTGAAGAGCTTTCCGGGTCCAATCGAGATCGGTGTTGTAATAAGAGATTCGATTAGGAAAGTGTTTTGTCTGTTCTCCATCTTCCTTGACATTCATGATTCTTTCCATAAACCTCTCATTGTCATTTATGATTCCAAAACTGCTGTTAATTGGATTCCAGGGAACATTTCTGGGTTTAATAGCCATGCTCAGGTTATTGAAGATATTCGTAGTTGGTTGGGTTTGCTCAGGCTAGTTTCGGTGGAATTTCGTTCAAGATCATCGAATTCTTTTGCGGATACTCTTGCGAAGAAAGGGTTGAAGCCTGGTATTGATGAGTTGTGGTGGAGTGTGTAGTTTGTTCTTGGGGTTGTCCTTGTTGTGGTTGTTTCTCTTTGTTCTTGTTTTCTTTGGCTGTGGGGGGATGTCCCCTAGCTTTCTTGGGTGTTTTCGTTGTGGTCGTTTTGTTGTTTTTCTAGGTTGTTTTTGTTGCTGCCTAGCTTGGTGCCTTTTTTATTTTATTTTTTGAAAACGACAAACTTTATTAAGGCACAACAAAGCCAAAAAAAGAAAAGCAGCAGCCAAAAAAGGCCAGCCCCAAAACACCACACGCCACAAATAGGCAAACAGACACCAGCAACCCAAAAAGACAACCCCCAAACAGAGCACAAAGCAACCCGGCAAAAAAACACAAAAACACAATAAACTACTCTCTCCACTCAATAAACTCCCCATCCATAGAAGAACCTCTCTTAGCCAGCTTGTCAATATCCAAATTAGTATTTCTAGAATTGTAACTCACTAAAGTATTGCCTAAGAAACGCAGCAAATAACGAGTATCGTAAATCACGTTAACAAGGGCAAGATTGCCAAAGTCTTCATCGTTCACCCAAGAGACCACAGTATTGGAATCACTTATGATAAGAATTTTCCTTCCTTTTAAAGAAGAATTTGAAACACAAAGCAAACAAGCTTTATGAATGGCCAATAATTCTGCAGTAATGACATCCAAATTCCCTACAAAAGCAGAAAAAGAACAAAAAACCTCACCTGAAGAGTTGCAAAGGATCCCCCCAATCCCAGCCCTCCCAGCGTCCCTTCTAACGGACCCATCAACATTGAATTTTAGAGCCTCACCAGAAGGAGGAAACCACGCCTCCTTTTTTCTAGGCCTGGTATATTTAACCTCATTGCAACAAGAAATCAGATTTTTCAAAATGAGGGTAATTAGTTCTAACGAACCCTTGCCATGGTGTTTGAACCACCAGGCTACCCTAAATCGAACCAGATCCGAATAGTATTGTAAATCAATAGGAATACCTTTGAAGACAGCCTGGTTTCTCGCCTCCTAAATTGTCCAAGTGATTGCATTAAAAAGAGTCATCCACACTCTATTGAAACTAGAACATGGACATAGACCTTTCCAGCTACGAAACTACTGCTGAAACGTATTATTACGAAACTACTGCTGAAACGTATTATTAGGATAGAGAAACCCCCCCCCCCCCCCCCCCCAGTTCACACACATCATCCACAACTTCCAAGCCTAATCACAATGTAAAAAGAGGTGGTCAATTGTCTCACCATATAATAAACATAGAGGACACTCTGTACTCGCATTCGAAAGCACCCCAAACCGGCTAAGAAAATCTCTAATTATTATCCTCCCTCTCAAAAGTTGCCACATAAACAATTCAATTTTGGGGGGACTGAAACCTTTCTAGACCAGATCAGCTTCTAGCCACCCATTCAGACTAGCCTCTTCAACACATCTTCTAAAAGATCTAACAGAAAAAATACCTCTAGAACAGAACGACCAAGCCACCCTATCCTCCAAAGAGATTCGCATTCTGACACTGTCCAACAAAGAAGAGAAAACTTGCCACAAGTCAAGCTCAGTCAAACAGCCTTCTTCTCAGATGAACCTCCCAAGTCCAAAACTCCTCATGCCACCTACCAAACTCATTGATACAACCATATTTTTTCACTGCCAAAGCAAAAATTCTAGAGAACCTATCATTCAACGTCGAACCATTACACCAAACATCAGTCCAAAAGCTTACACGACTACCATTTACCACCACCACCTTTAAGCCCTCATCTAGGATTTTTTTCCGTGAGAGAACCTTCCCGATAAAGGTTGCTCACAGCTTTGACAAAAGAAGAGGCTGTAGAGTTAGCATTCCACTTCCAAGTAAGACTATTTGCTTGAGTACTATACTTAGCACAAATAATTTTCTTCCATAAGGACTCCTCCTCCCTTCCAAAACGCCAAACCCATTTAGCCAACAAACCATTGTTCTTATCCGATATTCTACCTATCCCAAACCCTCCCTTTCTTTTGCTACTACAAATGATACCCCAATCCATAGTATAGATTTTTCTTTTTTCCACCCCATCACCCAAAAAAAAAACTTCTCTGAAGCTTTTCAATTTCTAAAGCCACACTGGAAGGGATTTTAAACACGGACATAAAATAAGAAGGAATGCTAGACAACACTGACTTTATTAACACCAAACGACACCTTTACTCAAAAACTTATTTTTCCAAGGCTCCAAGCATTTTTCAATCCGTAGCAACACTGGATTCCAGAAAGATTTTAAGCTAGATCTTGCTCCCAGAGGCATTCCTAGATAAGTAATAGGCAGCTTGGTTTGCTTGCACCTGAGAAAACCTGCTTAACCCTCTTCATCCCGCATCTTCTTTCCTACTCTAACCACACATGATTTGTGGAAGTTAATTCTAAGACCAGACGCCATCTCAAAGCACCTCAAAATTCGTCTAGTGTTAATGAGATACTCCTTATTAGGATTTAAGAAAATAATGGTGTCGTCCGCAAATTGAAGGTGGGAAGCATGCACCTCGTCTTTTCCCAAAAACGCACCTTTTATCATATTCAACTCAAAAGCTTTTAACAAACAACAACTTAAGCTTTCTACTACAATATTGAAGAGAAAAGGAGAAAGCGGGTCCCCCTGTCGTAGCCCCCTTTCCATCATAAATTTCATCGTTGGGCTTCCGTTGACCAGCACTGACAAAGGAGTCGAAATACAAAACTTCACCCAATTCCTCCATCTTTGACCAAATCCCATATCATCCAAAAAGGAATGATCCATCGAATCGTAGGCTTTTTCAAAGTCTAATTTCACTAACAAACCACCCTCCTTGTCATTCCTCCACGAATGAATAACCTCTTCGGCAATGACAAAACTATCTAAAATTTGACGATTTTTCACAAATGCCATTTGATTCTCCCCAATCACCGAATTCATCACCTCCCTCACAGGATTAGCAAGCACCTTAGCAAGAATCTTGTACATAGATCCTACTAAACTAATGGGCCGAAAATCCCTCATCGTATCCAGGTGAGCACTTTTAGGAATGAGTGCAATAAAGGTATGGTTCAAATCCTTCATTATTCTACCATTCCTATGGAACTCATGAATAAACATCATAAAGTCCTCTTGAATCACCTTCCAATTGGCTTTAATAAAGTTGAAATTTAAACCATCGGGACCTGGGGCTTTGTTCCCATCACAACTACACACAACTGCCCAAACTTCCTTTCTGCTAAACACCTCTTCCAACTTAGAATTTTCCGCCTCTGAAATCTTCTTATAGTTAAGGCCTCTAATCTTTGGGCGCTTCCATTTTGCATTAGCAAAATGACCTTTAAAAAGGCTCAAAATCCCTTCCCTTACCAATCTCGGATCCGACACCTTAGCACCATCAAAACTTAAATCACTAATACGATTCCCTCTTCTCCTCCCATTCGCCATACAATGAAAGAACTTCAAGTTCTTATCTCCTTCCTTCAACCACTTGACCCTAGACTTTTGCCTCCAAAATTGTTCCCCTCTTCTCATTTCCATCCACAACTTTGAGATAAGAGACAAGCGTTCTGATCTAAGAATATCTGTCCAGCCTACAATGCTGGCCTTTCTATTCGTTGCAGCCAAACACTCCTCAATATTTTTGCAAGCCGAAAACTCCTTTTTATTTTCCTTCAGCCACTTCTTCATCCGGCTCTTGGAATCCTTAATTTTTACTGCTAGAGAAAAACTCTTGGAACCTTCCACTTCGCATCCCTTCCAACCCTCTACCGCCTCCTTCATCAAACCACTTTCCTCAAACCAACCATTTATGAAAAGAAACGGACTAGGGCCCCAGTCTTCCTCATTTTCACCAACCATGATAGCATTATGGTCCAAAAGAGACCTAGGTAAGCTCTTCTGCGTTAAGTTAGGGAACTAGCATAGCATTTCTGGTGAAATAAGGAATCTGTCCAATCTGGCCCAAGCCGCTAGTTCTCTATTGTTGGTCCACGTGAAATTAGTTCTAGACAAAGGGATGTCCACCACCTTAGCTTGTAATACAAATAAGTTGAAATTCCGAATCGAGCTTATATCACTCCATACACCAACACCATTTCTTTCTGAAGGATCTAGAACAGTGTTAAAATCTCCTCCCAAACACAAAGGACTTGGAAAAGAATTTTACGTTTGAATGATAAAATCCCACAACTCCTTCCTCTCACTCTCCACATTAGCTGCATAAATGTTACAGAAAACTAAATCTTTTTTCAGCCCTTGTAACTCTCCCTCCAGAATGATGCTTCTTTTAGAAGAACTGCATGAGTTGACTTTAAAAAACTCCTCATTCCAGAGAGTGATCAAGCCACCCGAAGCCCTATCCGCAACCACACCAACCCCTCTAGTTAACAGAGAACCCCCTAAAGATCTAATAACACAACTATCGAATAAAGCCAGCTTGGTTTCTTGAAGGAATAACACAATAGGCTTAAATTTAAGCACAATCCTTCCGATCGCATTGCGTTTTTCCACTCTACCCAAACCTCTCACATTCCAAGAAATTTCTAACATAAAAAAAATAAGAAACCCCTTCAACCAAAAAAGACAGGAAAACTAACCATTTATTGCTTCGAATCGATCAATGTCCTCTTTCTCCCTTCTCGCAATAGCATCCACCATATCCTGATCTATATCATTGAAATCAAACCCAATAGCAGATTCGGTTTCTAAAACTTTAGCAACCTCTTCCTCTATTGCTCCTACTACCCCTAAGCTTTGTCTTGGCGTATCTGACTAATTGACTTCTGAACCTTGAGTCTTGGAGTTTCTCGTTTGCATTCTATGCTCGGTGACAGAACTAGAGATACTCCTACCTTTCTTTTTAGAGAATTGCTGAGTGCTAACAGTCTCTGTACTTGCTCTTGCCAATTCCAACCCTATCTCAGCCCCTACAATCATGATGGAGCCATCCCCATTTTGACCCCCAGCTACCATAGTCTCCTTTTCTGTAAATGCTATCACCAAATCCTCCTCACTATCATCTAGCTTTCCATCTAGAATTTCCTCTTATGCTAATGAAGCATGCACCATCTCTTCCTCACTGTCAGGCACTTATGCAGCAGCATACTTATCCAATTCGTTAATTTTCAGAGATTGATCTGTGGAATTAATTGTCGCCCTTATCCTTTCCACCTCCATGGTTGCTCTAACCATCTCCTCCTTAGTTTTCGAACTGTCACTAGAGGGATCCACTTCCTCGGTTATGACGCTAGCTCCCTCTACAATTCCACCAGAGAAATGAGTAGATAAGTTAGAGCTGTACCCACCATCTCTTGACTTCACCACTTCTTGATGAGGGATAACAAAGTTGGGCCCCTTGTTATTTCTCTTTTCCCCTGGGAGACAAACCTCAACAGGACCTAGATCCACACATAACTTTAGTCTTTCTCACTACAACAAAAATCACATATAATAGCAGTAGAAAAATGCTATCAAAAGTAAACAACAGCATTTAGTAACATGCCATGACAGCCAGTTTGATTAAAAATTTTATTTTTTCGTAGTATTATTTGCATGCTATAAATTCAATTTTTTAATGCTATAATTATTATTTTATAGCATTTAAATGATGTTATATCATTAATAAAAAAATGTTATTATTGTAGTTATTATAACTGCTTAAAAATGCTATTGTAATTGTTCCCGATATAAAAATTGTGTATTTTTATTTTTTACTTAATTATTAATTTAAAAAAGTTTAATTGTGCACAAAAAAAAAAATTAAAAAAAATACAAACATTAAAGGAAAAAATATAAATATTTATTAATGAATCAAAATAATTACATGATTCACAAAATATATCAAACTTATAAGGAAATTTTTATATACAAAAATTTGAATTTAGTTTTATAAAAAAAAAAAAATTACAAGAACATGATTTTTTTTAGCTAATTACATCAACATGATTGCTCCACTGATCTTCATCTTCTGCTTTTGATAAAACACAGCAACCTTCATCTTCACAACCTGAAAGATATCAATAAAATAAAATTATATTTAATAAAAAACGAATACCCATATATGAATTTACATAGCCATTACAATTATGAAATAGAGATTGTAACTAATGATCTAGGATGGAACAAAAATCAAATAATGAAACTAACAAATAATTTTTTTTTTATTTTTAAAAAAAGCCTCTTGCCAAGAAATATAACTTCACAATGAAAGACATACAATACTTCCACATGTAGATTCGTAACCAGATTTTCTAACTGAAAAAAATAAATAATATATATATCAAATAAACACATATGTAGTTAATCAAATAATTAACAAGAATTAAACTTGGGTTTTCAAAAAAAAAAAATGAATGAAAGAGAGAACAGCTTACCAAAACAATATGAAGCTTTTAATGAAAATAGAAGATGAAGATAGGTATTGATGCTCAAGAACTTTGTGGTAAAGTAGGGATTTTGAGTGGGTGGTTTGGTGGCAGTAAAACAACTCTAATAACAGGTGAAGAGAATATAAATTAAAAGTTAGGGTTTCAATTTTGAAAAAGGAAATAAATTTGTTTTCCCTCTTTATCTTTGAAAAAAAAAAAAAAAAATAGAGGGACAAGAATTCATTTTCCCTCTTTATCTTTAGAGGCATTTTTAACATGTGTATTATAGCACTCTTAAATGCTATATAATTAGTGTAAATTACTTAACTTTTTTATATATAAAAAAAAAGGGCGATTACCAAATAGGTCCTGGACTTTTTTTAAAATTCCAAGTTGTTTGTGACCTTTACATAAGTGACCAAATTGGTCCCAAACTTTTTCACATGTACCAAATTAGTCCCTCTATTAGCTTTCTGTTAGTCAAACTTAACGGTCCAAGGGTATTTTAGTCTTTTATCTGATACAATTAAAAATAAAAACTAAAAATTAAAAAATCAATTATAAAAATTCTAATAATAATTAAAAAAAAAATCACCTCCACCTCTCCTCTATAATCCATTTTTACCAGTGCCGCCGTCGCCGACCCGTACCAAAAACAGCCCCCACTGCATCGATCGTTGCTCGATACACCCGGAAACCATTTCGATCCACACCAGACCATGAAGAAGGCGAGAGAGAAGAGAATGGGTTCTAGGGTTACAATGAAGAGCAAAGGTAAGAGTGTGAAGGGAGCCAAAGCTGCAGAGGAGAAATCAATGAAAGTTATCTTCACTCTGGACTTGCGTTTAGTCTTTTCATCTTTTGAGAGAGATGAGAGAGAAAATCTAGTTCTTTCAACAAAGACAGGGGAGATGATTTTAGGATCAAATTAGTCTCCATTTTTGTTGATAATTTAAGCGCAAAAGTGGATCAGATGTGCTTATGGGGTGTGTTCAAAACCTTTGGCAAGGTAAGAGACGTATTCTTATCGTCTGAGAAGAGCCATAGAAGTAGCAAGTTTGCTTTCATACGGTTTGAGACGTTAGAGGAAGCAAACAAAGTGGTGAAGCTAACAAATGGAATGCATGTCTACGGGTGGCCCATAGTTGTTAAGTTGGCAACCACTGGATGGAACAGTAGGGGTGGCATGGGAGATATACAAAAGTCAGTTCCCAGGAGAGCTTTTGAGCAGAAAGGAAGATGGGAGAATAGGGTTCAGGAGCAGAACAGGATGGAAAAAGATAAATCCTTCGTGGAGATAGTTAAAGGTAATAAGGGTGATAGCTTTGGGTTGGGTCAGAAGTTAGGAGAGAAGACATTGTCTATGACATGGGATTTTAGTAAGAATGATCTGTGTTGGCTGAACAGATGTGCGGTTGGGGTACTGAAAGAGTTCGCAGAGGTTTCTAAGGTCAACAAGCGTTTGGATTCTAGAGGAACGTTATTCACTGCCGCGTATCTGGGAGACAAATGTGTTTTGTGGTGTTTTGAGACTGATATCCTTAAGGAAGATTTTATCAAGAACAAGAGACTTTGGGATGACTCCTTTTCGGCCATGGTTAGGTGGTACGATTCAGTTGTCCCAAGGACTAGACCAGTATGGATCAATTGTAAAGGAGTTCCTTTATCCTGTTGGAATCAGGGGTTTTTCAAGAAGTTAGGATGGCAGGTAGGGGAACCTTTGTTGGTAGAGGCAAATACGGTGATGAGAGAGCATCTAGACATTGGTAGGGTGCTGGTTCTAATCCCATGTATCCAATCATGTTCTTGTAAGATTAGAGTTAATGGAGGTAACGAATCTTTCGAAGTGGAGCTAGAGGAAGATAAGGTTCCGGTGGATGTGAGGTGGCTGGAAAATTGGTTGGCATTGAGGAAGAGGAGATTGTCAACTGGAAAGGGCAATTCAGTCAAGGACAACTTTCAAATTTGCTTAACTGAGGAAGTTGGTGAGCAACCTGTTCACATCATACCGGGGTTCGAGAAATCAAAGCCACAACAAGGTGTATTGTGTCAGAAGGATAAGGCCTACAATGGGAAAAAGAAAGGGGATATAGGTCTGCAGAACACAGAGACAGCTGATAAGCTGGGCAGAGAGGCTAGAAAAGGAAAGAAAAAATGGGTTTATAAGGTTAGACCGAAGCCTGTGGCCTTCAGATTGCAAAATGGGAATTTGAATCTGGAGAAAAGAAGAAGTGACAGGAGAGATGACAGGGTCTCAGAAGTCAGTCCTTCATCGTCAGAGGATGAAGCTATGAAAAGTCGTTTTTTGAATTCTTTTAGAGAAAGAGGGGAAAGTTCTGTCAAAGCTGGATTCTCTAATGGGTCAGTTGGGCTTCCAAGAGTTATTCCGAGGCCCAAAAAGGTGACTTTTCATCAGTCTAGTCTAGGCCCAATGAAAGCTAAGAAAGTAAACTGGAAGGATAATTTGAAATTGTGTGTTGATTTGGGCTCACTGAAGAAACAATTAGTTGTTGATCTTGGGCCTTTTAGTGTCCAGAAGAATGCTAACTGTAAGGAAGTTGTGGGTGGGAAGACGAGCATTATTTCTTCGAAGGCTCATGGTAGAGAGGATAGTGACTCTGGGGATACCTTGGTTCAAGCTACCAGTGAAGCTTATAATAATAGATGTGTGGATGGGACTGAATTGGCTGATTCGTCTGTCAAGGAAGGAGTGATTCAGGGTAAGGAAGCAGGAAGGTCGAGCGATAGTCCAACCTCTGAAGAAATGATGGCTCGTGACTCTGTAAATAGGAATTTCAGTCGTGGGTCTGAATCGGGTGTAGCAGAGTTGAATGAAGGTCTGATGCATGCTGATGGTTATGAAAGATTAACTATGGGAACGGTGTCTAAGGAGATCATGGTCAACGCTGTTATTGAGGCGGAGAAAGGGAGGGAGTGTAGCAAGGCTGCTTCAACAGGCAATCTAGATAGGGTGGAAATTGGAGAAGCAGAGGATGATCAGACAGCTGAGAACAGAGGAGAAGATAATGAGCAGACGGGTGAGGCGGCTGTTGAGTGTATGAGTATTGAAGTGCAGTGTAAAAAGCGGAAGAATTCGAAGAATAAACAAAGCTCCTCGATCAAACATAATATGACAACGAGAAAATCAAAGGTTCAAGAGGGTCTGATTCAGAAAGAGAGGGGGGCGGCAGAGGTTGAAGTCTCTCAGATTATGGAAACTGGTTCAGCGATTGGGTTTGATTTTAGGGGGGTGACAGAGGAAGTGAGGGAAGTCATATAAGAAGAGAGTTGGAGGACGAAGCCAGATTCAGAATCCTAACTGGTTAGTCGTTTCCTTTCTTGTTAGTCTCGTTTGGTTTGCCTTTTTTAAATGATAGTGCTTTCATGGAATGTGAGAGGGTTGGGGAGAGTGGAAAAGAGGAAAGTGGTTAGGAAATTAGTTCTTAAATATAAACCGGATGTGCTATTTCTGCAGGAAACTAAGTTGGGGTATTTTGATAGTGGTATTATTAGATCTTTGGGGGGGAATGTTTTGACGAGAGGTGTTGGGGTTAATGCTGAGGGTGCGTCGGGTGGGTAGATTACTCTTTGGAATGATGAGTTCTTTAAGGTGGCTGCGTGTATTCCTTCTAGGAGGAGCATTGTTCTTGTGGGCGAGTTGGTTGGTTTAAATAAGGAGATTGTCTTCTGTAACATCTATGCGGCTAACGTTGAAAGTGATAGAAAAATTTTGTGGGATTACATAGTTGAGGTTCGTAAGGCTTTTTCTATTCCGTGGTGTTTGGGAGGAGATTTTGATTCGGTTCTTGATCCGGCGGAAAGAAAAGGGGAGGGGTGTAATAAGGGATCGATTAGGAACTTCAATATGTTTGTCTTGCAAGCTAGGTTGGTTGATATTCCCCTTAGTGGTTGTTCCTTTACTTGGTCGAACAATAGATTGAAGGAGTCTTCGGCTCGGCTAGACCGTTTTCTTCTATCTCCGGAAATTTTATCTTGGTATCCAAGCTTAGCTTGAAGCAAATTGGTTTACCTAGGTATCTATCGGACCACAATTGTATTATGATTAAGGTTAATAGAGTGGATTGGGGGCCTATTCCGTTTCGCTTTTTTAATGGGTGGTTGGAGGAGAAGGATTTGATGCAAGAGGCGGCGAAAGGTTGGCGAGGGTGTAAAGTTGGGAGGTCGAGCAGCCAGTCATTGGCAGCTAAGATTAAGGCTACTAAAGTTAGCATTCAGAGTTGGTTGGGGGTCAATAGAAAGGATCTGAATCCTTCAAAGGCTAGTAAGGAGAGGTTGGCTATGTTGGATAGGAAGGCAAGTGTGGAAGGATGGTCAGATTTGTTAAGGAACGAGTGTTTATCTACCCTTTCGAAGTATTGGATGGACTTAAGAAGGGAGGAGCAATTGTGGAGGCAAAAATCGAGGGTGAAGTGGTTGAAGGAAGGCGACAAGAACTCTAAATTTTTTCATGTCTTAGCTAATGTGAGGAGGAGAAAGAATTATATTGGAGAAGTTCTTTTTGATGGTATCAAGGTGTCGGAACCTTCTCAGGTTAGGGAGAGGGTGGTGAATTTTTTCAAGGATCATTATTCTAACGATAAATGGATTCGGCCTAAGATTAGAGGGCTTGAGTTGAGACAAATTTCGGCTTTAGAGAATGAGGCCTTGGAAATGGTTTTTAATGAGGAGGAAGTATGGGAGGCGGTGAGTAATTGTGATAGGAATAAGGCTCCGGGCCCGGATGGGTTGAATATTAATTTCATTAAAGCGAATTGGGAGGTGATTCATGATGACTTTATGAAGTTTTTGCTCGAGTTTCACAAGAATGGAAGCGTTGTTAAGGAGTTGAATAAGACTTTTATTGCTCTTATTCCTAAGAATGCTAACCCGAAGACTATGAAAGAGTTTAGGCCGATTAGTCTTGTGGGGGCTATGTATAAGATTTTGGCGAAAGTATTAGCTAATAGGTTGAAGAAGGTGATGAAGACGGTAATAGGAGAGAATCAAATGGCGTTTGTTAAAAATCGCCAAATTTTGGATAGTTATGTGATAGCGGAGGAGATTATTCATTCTTGGAGAAAAGATAAAGTGGGAGGATTAGTGGTGAAATTGGATTTCGAAAAAGCGTATGATTCCGTGGATCATTCTTTTTTGGACTCCACTATGGAGGATATGGGCTTTGGGACTAAATGGAGACAATGGATTAGTTCTTGCATTTCGACTCCGAGCTTGTCTGTTTTAGTCAATGGGTGCCCTACTGAAGAATTTGGGGTTGAGAGAGGTTTGCGTCAAGGAGATCCTTTGTCTCCATTTCTCTTTAATATTGTGGTTGAAAGTCTAAGTTGTTTCTTTAAGAAAGCGTTTGAGTTGGGGATGGTGAGAGGGTTTTCGTTTGGAAATGAGGAGGTTCATATCTCTCATCTCCAGTTCGCGGATGATACTATTATGTTTTTAGATCCTAAGATGGAGTATCTAGTCAACACAAGAAGAATTTTAAGGTGTTATGAGTTGGCTTCTGGATTAAGAATTAACTTCCACAAGTCGTGTGTGGTTTATGTGGGGAAGAAGAAGGAGGGAGAGGAGGATTGGGCTACCCTATTTAGGTGCAAAATAGAAAATCTTCCTATTACTTATCTTGGGATGCCGTTAGGGGCTAGACCAAGTTTGAACTCTTTTTGGAATCCGGTGTTGGATCGGGTGGCTAGACGTTTGGCTCATTGGAAACAAAATTTTCTTAGTAAAGGTGGTAGATTGGTTTTGATTAAATCGGTCCTTTCTAGTATTCCTACGTATTATTTTTCAGTTTTTAATGCTCCGATTAGAGTGGTTAAAATCATAGAAAAGATTCAAAGAGGTTTTTTTTTAGGGGATGGGGTGGAGAAGAGAAAAGTGCATGCCATTGATTGGGAAACAATTTGTCAAAATAAAAGGAATGGTGGGTTGGGTATTGGTAGATTGGCGGATAAGAATAAGGGTTTGCTTGCAAAGTGGTTGTGGCGTTTTGGGAAGGAAGAGGAGTCTTTGTGGAAGAAAATTATTTGTCTCAAGTATGGTGTGACGTTGAGTAGTTTGTTTTGGAGTTGGAATACTACTGCTGAAGCCTCGCCTTTCGTCAAAGCTGTTGGAAGTTTACTGCGGGAAGGGTCTACGTCGAAGAATATTGTTGAAGAGGGCTTTAAGGTGGTGGTGGGGAAAGGGGATCGTATTTGCTTTTGGAATGAGAGGTGGTGGGATGACTGCCCGTTAAAGGAGGCTTTCCCCAGAATTTTTGCCTTAGCTGCTCGGAAAAGCGGGGTCATTCAAGACTTTGGTAGGTGGTGTGATGGGTGTTGGGTTTGGGAGGTGCAGCTGCGGAGACGGTTGTTTGACTGGGAATGGGACCAATGGAATTTGTTCTTACTGGCTCTTGACAGAATTAAAGTCAGAAGAACCGTATCGGACTCGCTTGTGTGGTCTTTTTGCCCAAATGGTGCCTTTTCTGTAAGGTCTTTTAGAAGATGTATAGAAGATCTTGGGGGAGTTGTTGAACCTGATTTGGAGGCCATTTGGAAAGGTTTAAGTCCCCCTAAGGTGGAGCTTTTTGTATGGCAAGTGATTAGAGGTAGAATTATGGTGAGAAGTCTGTTAAACCGTATCGGGGTGCTGAATCCTGGCAGCCTGTGTTGCCCGATTTGCTGCAGTTTGGAAGAGTCTGTGGACCATGTTTTTCTTATTTGTGAGTGGTCCTGGGCGTTGTGGGCTGAATGCTTGGGGTGGTGGTCAGTTAAGGGGTGCATTAGTTCTTGTTTTAAGGAGTGGAGAAGGGGTTGGAAAGGGTTATGCCCAAACTTAAGATGGGGCAGGGTGTGGGAGATCCTTTTCAATGCTATTGTTTGGACGATTTGGGAAGATCGGAACATGGCTGTTTTTAGGCTGACCGTGGTTTCTATTCAGACTTGGTTCGGTTTAGGGTGGCTTGGTGGTTTAAACACCACGGGAAAGGATCGACGGAGTCTATCACTACTATTGTGGAAAATCTGATATGTTGTTATGTGGACAGCAATGTTAAGAAAAAGAAAAGGCTGGTTATCAGTGCTCCTTCCAATCCTGAGTTGTTATCTTTCTTTGTAGATGGTTCGTTTTGTAGGGAGAATGGGAGGGCTGGTATAGGCGGGATTCTGCGCAATTTTAAAGGGGCTGTCTTGTGCTCTTTTTCGGCTTATGTGGGTAATGCTGGAGCAGCCAAGGCGGAACTCCTGGCTATCCTTAAGCTTGCAAAATATGTGAGGGTAAGGTGGAGTTGAAGTTGAGAAATATTCTTATTTTGAGTGATTCGTTGGAGGCGGTGTCGTGGGTGAAAGATGAAGGTTTTGGTAACGTTAACTTCGTTGACATTATTTATGACATTAGATCGATTTTGAGCATCATGAAGAATATTTCGGTGCATCATATCTCTAGAGAAGTTAATGGGGAGGCCGATAGGCTAGCTAAAAGGGGTTCCTCTTCGATTTCGGATGGGGAGGTTTTTGAGTGGATGGGAGATTAGTGGCGGGGTTTCATTTCTGTTGTGTGGGCTGCTGGTGGTTGGTGTGGGGCGCTGGGTGCTGTGCTGTTCTGGTTGTTGGCAGGGTGTTGTGGGCGTGCTGCTGCTGTTTTGTTGCTGCGTTGTCTTGTGTTTCGGTCTTGTTCTGTTTTTTGCTGTGTTTTCTTGCTGTTGTGGTCTGTTTTTGTGCTGTTTTGGCTGTGTTTTCATCTCTTCGGTTTTGCGCAGCTGGGATAAAAGGCTGCGACTTTTGTGTTGTGCTTTTGTCGCAAGTTTTTTTCTTGCTTTGCTTGCGCTTCGGTTGTTGCTTGTTTTTTAGTAATGACAAGTTTTGCTGTTTCAAAAAAAAAAAAAAAAAAATGACGGGCTATTAGGGATTTTGCTTTTTTCTATTTTGCCTTTCTCTTATGCTTTTCTTCTTTTCTAGTAGTGGAAACTACATCATCAGATCAGGGCTATTAGGATTTTGCTTTTTCTATTTTATCATACTTTATGAGTTTTGTCTAACTTTTGCAATTTATTAATATCTTAAATTTTAATTCTTAATTCCTAGTTCTGTTCTATGGGTTCTCTTTGTTTTGTCAGGTCTACAAGTGATTTGTGGATATTATATTCATATTTGTTTCCTTTTAACATACATGTGTACAATCACAAATTAAATTCAGTTGAGATTTGAGAGGATTTATCTGCAGGATTGATTACTTTAAAGTTGTGATGTGGCTAGTTTAGATTGAAATGGGATTGGATTAAGGAAATTGAAAGAAAAAAAAAAAAAGTAGTGCAGATCGTTATCTGGGCATGATCTTCCAGATCGTGGAGGAGGGGACATCCACCAAAGGCCATATCCTCTGGTGGTTTTTTTTTTTTTTTTTGAACTTAATAATTTTTTAATTAATTAATTTATTTATCGATTTTTTTAATATTTTATTTGTCAATTTTAAAAGGGTATTAAAGTACTTTCATAATTTTAGTCATAGTCAAACATCTAACTTAACGGTCAATAAGGACCAATTTGGTATTTTCAAAAGGTCGATGACCAATTTGGCATTTGGGAAAAACATAAGGACCAATTTGGTCATTTATGTAAAGGTCGCAAACAACTTGGAATTTAAAAAAAAGTCCAAGACTAACTTGGTAATTGCCCAAAAAAAAAATTGATATTTTATATTTGAAGTACGTTAAATTGTATTTTTGTTAATAAAAATTTAAAGCACAATAATAATAATAATAATAGGTTGAAATTTTAAAAAATAAATTATAATAGCTTATATGATTTCATGACATATCATAGCATATTTAAAATGCTATTAAATTATTATTTTTAAGAAAATTATTAACATTTGAGCTATATATAGTTTAATAGCATTAAAAGTGCTATATTATTAAAATCAAAATACTATTTAAACTAAAGTGTTATCTGTTAACATCTTTTTATAGCATTTTATTATAATATGCAATAATATAGGTACATTTGATAGCATTTTTAAAAAGAATACTATAGTGCAATGCTATAAAAAGTCATATTTGTTGTAGTGTCTTTATCAGTCTGGGTTGCATCACTAATTGGATCCATAAGAGGTTCCTTAAAAGAAACAACCTTGAGCTTCGAAGGCTCCGTTAACAATAGAGTCCAAGGATTTAGGCCTGCTCAAAATAGACTTAACCCTCCTCTCTGATTCAGACAGGACTACTGTCTTTTTAGAACATTCTCCTCTCATCCTATGAGAATTTAAAAACACCCTTTTGTTGACTTCTTCCTTGGACGACGAGGACGAACTTTCTTCTGGGCTACTGACACTAACCTTGCCACATCTTTTTCTTTTTTCTAGATTCAATTTCCCATTCTGCATCAAAAAGGACGGAGGTCTCTTCCTGATCTTCTTACTAACCCATTTCTTTTTTCCTTTTTCAAAGACACCTCTCACCACAAAAACCTTTTCTCTATGATTAGACTTGCTCTATCCAATCCCACCTCTTTTCGCCCTAAAGTCTGACTTTTTTCTCTGACATATTTGAGAAAAACTTGGGTGCAACCGATGCACCACGCTAGAATCTGATGGTGGTGCATCGGTTCCACTCAATGAATGACACATGGCATTAACTTAAAGCTTTTTTTTTTTCATTTTATCTCTTCATCTTCTTTTTTCAGCTGAAGCCCGATTCCTGTGTCTCTCTCTAAGTCCTCCAATCTCAACTTTAACTTGCCATTTTCCGGTGACCGTCGTCGTTTCCGGTCCTAGCCATCCTCCTCCGATGACCATCTTCATGTTCAGCTTGATCCCAATTTCTGTTGTGGCCTATATACACCCAACTCTCTCCATAATAATATTTTTTTTTTTTTCAATTTGGGGGAACAAAATAAAAAGACAAAAGGATCTTCAACTTTGTTGATTTGCTGGTCGCTTAGATTCTCCAGTTTTTTTTGGTTGGCCCAACTAGCTATTAGTTGTGTAATTTATGATAATTTTTCTGAAGTTTAATAGATTTGGGTTTTCTTTAAACAAAAAAAAGAAAAAAAAGAAAAAGGAAGCAAACCAGATTTCTTTGATGTGATCATGGGATAATTTGTGTAATTTTTATACTGATTATAATCTTCATAGTCATTCTTCTCTGTTTGCCATTAATCAAGTATCAGAGGTTTTGTATAACACTTGAAACAAAAAAGATCGGAAACGCAACGGAATTAATGAAACCGTGGTCACTAGAAGAGTCGAAGATAGCGAGAATCGGACGACGAAGGTCACCGGAAGATGGCGAGAACCAAACGACGACGGTCACCGGAAAATGGCAAGGCTGAAAACAACGACCGTCATAGTAATTTGAAGTCAGAGATATGAGGACGAAGAGAGAGACTGGAATTGGGCTTCAGCTGAAAAAGAAGATGAGAGAAAATGAAAACAAAAAATAATTAAGTTAATGTCACGTGTCACTTATTGAGTGGAACGATGCACCACCATCAGATTCTAGCGTGGTGCATCGGTTGCACCCAAGTTTTTCTCGACATATTTTACCTCTAGAGCCTGTTACCTTTACAGCTTGCGTAGGGCTCAATGAGGAAACCTCACCTACCTTCTCAAGACAGCAAATTTGAAATCCTTCCTTATCAGACACACTTTTTCGGCTGCCTTGAAGCTGGACCTTAGTCAACGCCAGAAACTTTTTCACCTAGGTTATATCCACCGGATTCAATTCTTTTTCAACGTTCACCACACATGACTTATAACCGCCGAACACTTTCACTTTGCAATGACAAAACTTGGACTGTAAGACCAAAACCAACATCCTACCTATGTCCAATCTTACTCTATTCATTCAATCAGCCACCCCAATTTTTTGAAGAAATCCTGTGTCCAACAGGACAAAGGCATTCCCCTACAGTTTACCCAAACAAGTCTGGATTGAGGAATAGATGATTCAGACCATCTGACCATGGCCGAGAAACTATCCTCATATAATCCCCTGTTATTAATGAAACTTTCCTTCTGAGAAGCTGACTCAAAACGCCACAGGATGTTTTTGTCCCCTAGAAAAGTCGAAGAGAACTCCAAACCCTTCTCACTAAGGCGATTATTCATCTTCCAGTGAATTCCTTCAAAACACCTACTGCACTCTTACTTAACCATTCCTGATATTTCTGCTGAAAATCCCAAGTCATGGAGTGAAGCTGTTCCCCCTCTTCCTTGAAGGTTTTTAAGCTTGATTCCCTAAATCCTTGCACCATTTCTACAAAAGAACGATCTTGATTCCCTGAATCCTTTTTTTTTTTTATTTTAATGCCTTTTAAGGAAAAAAAAAACACGACCGAGATCAAGGCAATCCATAAGGCTTGCGATATTGTCCATTCGAACAGGTCTTGGAGTGATCGTAATGTGGTTATCATGAGTGATTCTAAGGTGGAGGTTTTATGGGTTAATAATGAAGACTTTGGTAGTCTTAATCACACTTTGGTAGTCTTAATCACGTAAATGTGATTTATGATATTCGTAGTTGGCTTATGGACCTTGGAACACAGCGATGGTTTTTAACTCGAGAGCGTTGAACTCTTTTGCGGATATGTTGGCTAAGAGGGGTTCAGGTAATAGAGGTGATTTTGTGCAGATGGTGGACAATTGATTCCTTTGTCTCTTCCTCTATTTTCCCCTGGTTCTCATGCTTTGTTGAGATTGGTGGAGAATGTTTGTCTTCGTTTTTCTTTTTCTGCTTCCTCTATTTTTTTTGTTTCTCTTGGCTTGGTCTGTTTTTGGCGCTTGTATTTTTTTCTATGTTTTCTATCTTCTGGTAAGCTGCTTTTGGCTTTTCTTGTTGCCTGGTGCTTCTCCTCCTAGTTGTTTCTTGGCCTGTTCCTAGGTTTTGTTTAATAAATTATCCTCACATGTTCAAAAAACAAAATGAGAAAGTTCAAATCAGATGATGATCGGATAACTTAAGTACATTATTTGTTTGTTAATATATTGTTTGATACTTTGATTAACAAAAACAAAGAGAGATGGAGTTCATTTTTTCTCCACCCCGGTGTTCAAAAGTTAACCAAGGGTTAACAAAATTAACTATTATATATTTAACTCTAAAATAGGGTATGGGGAGAGAGTGAGCAAAAATGAACTCTAAAATAGAATAAATGGCTTCATTTATGACATTTCGAATAAAAAGCTAAACAAACAATCACACTCACATACTTAATTAAAACCTAAATATTGGTTTAAAGATGTTATTACGTTAGACTATACTTGCGATCACAAATAAGTGTTCAAATACCCATAACGATGCCTTCCAGGGTGCACCATCCTGGATGTGGATGCCAAGCTGTAGACGAAATAGAAGGGTTTTTGAGTGATAAAGATAAATGATTTGGAAAGAAGTGAGGAGGTCATGAAAGATAAGAAATTGATTTCAAACACTGAGATTTGATTTGAGTGGACTAAGTACATGTTAATAAAATGAAGGGTTGTTAATTGATATTCTTCACCAAAGAATTTAAATTTATAGAAGATGGATTGGAAAGTGAAGAGTTGGATAATAAAGGTTTAGAAAAAAAAAAGTTAAAAAAAAGGAGAGAGTATTAGAATTGAATATAGTGATTGATAACAGATAAAACGATGCAGAGTAAGTGAGAAGAAGAAGAACAGCAAGAGCTCAAAGCTCTGTTAATGGCGATTCAGAATGGAGAACATTTTGTTCTGTTTTTTTTTTTGTATATATCAATTAATCATAAAATGAATAACAGCTGCTATATATATACATCAGCCTAAACGTGTGTTTCTAACAGATTCCGACAAATGCGGTCAGCCAACCATTTTGCAATCTGGCAATTGGTTTGTAACAGAAAGTTTAATTTCCCGCCAATACTTGTAGGACTCTGATTGGTTGATGATCATGATGATTATGACTTATTCATCATGATCTGTGGTAGTGATGTAATCATAATTCTCTTTAGCTGAATAGGCAAGTATTGTAACACAGCTTGGATCAGTTGAATCAGCTCTGTGATCATTTGCGTGAGAGCTGCAGAAATTGACTTGAGTAGTATCTCTAACAGAGAGGAATGTAGTAAGGTAGGGAGGTAATTAAGGAGGTTGAAAAAAAAAAAGAATTTATGATTGTCTTTTAAACATACCAAATACTATAATATATATAACTAATTAATATTTAAATATTAATTATGGGAATGGTTAATAGAATCTATTAATTATCTCATTAATTACAGGATTGTATAAAGAGAGTAAATAAACCGATTTTGGAAGAATAAGAATTTACGATTGTTTTTTAAACTTACCAAATAGTATAATATATATAACTAATTAATTATTAATTATTAATTATGGGAATGGTTAATAGAATATATTAATTATCCCATTAATCACGGGATTGTATAGAAAGAGAGAAAGTAAACCGATTTTGGAAGAATAATAATTTACGATTGTCTTTTAAACTTACCAAATATTATAATATATACCATATAACTAATTAGTAATTAAAAATTAATTATGAGAATGGTTAATAGAATCTTTTAATTATCCCATTAACGTTGAAAATAGAGAGTCAAATAATGGAAATGAACAGCTAAAAATTTCCTAAACCGACTCAAATAATAACTACCATTATATCTAAATAAATTAATGCGATAATTGGAACAATAATTCTTATTAGTATTTGATAATGCCAAATCTCCTCCTACTAACACCTACTAATTAATAAAAATTAAATGATAAAACCTCCACATGACGACACGTGTCAAGGTGAGGTTCCATTTTACTATAAAAAAACTAGTTTTCCAACCCGAGCTTTGCATGGGCTTTGTATTAAAAACTGTTTGCAAAACATTATGTCGTTTATATTGAAAGTTTTGATGCATATATGTTTAAACATAATAAACATATAGTTTTACCTTTAGTTACTTAAGTCATGTTAACCTTAGTGGTATGAATGCTCATACTTCAACCGTTTGTAAATTTTTGAGATTATATTCACATATATATAATATAAAGCATACAATCGGAATAAAATGAGCCAAGTTTAATTACATAACAAAGGGAAGAAAACATAAATTCAGCAAACCATTATAGTTTGAGAGGTTTGAAATTTTTGTAAATAAATTGGAAGAAAATAGTACCTTATAATTGTTAGAAAATTGATTCTTACTATTTCATTTATTGTCTTTATTTTATTTTTTATTTTTTTAATATATATATTTTTTAATATTATTAAGAAATTTTTTTTTTTTTTGTCATTTTTCCTATTAAACCAATTTAGTAAATGATTAAATATATTGTTATTAATAAATATTTGTCTTTTGATATTCTTCCTATTAAACCAATTCAATATATGATTAAATATGTTGTTAATACTTTCAATTTAAACTTATTTAAGATATGATTAAATATATTTAAGAATATTAATAAATATTTAAAATTCTTTTGGTATTTCTCCATAAATTTTATCATAATGTTAAAAAATTTGCTACTATACACGAACTCATGTTTACACCCATATCAATAAGTGTATGACTAAAAATATAAGATGATTGTGCTTTATATTTGTTTTTTTGCTATAGTATCGGAAAGAATTGAACTACATCTAAAATATTACAGTAAAAGAAAATGATCACTAACAAAGTTTTTCGTGATCCCGCTTGAGTTTCCAAGTTTGAAAAAATGAATATATAGACATATAGTATACAATCAGATTGTTGTCCCAAAAGAGAATTATGCTTCCATTACCAACTTCCTGCCTTATATTTCATAAAAAGGTGTTGTGGCCTTTAAAGGCATTCCAAGAGCAATGAAAAACCATTTATCGAGAAAAAGATCACCAAAACAAATTGTATCCCCATGCTCAGCACGTAGAGGAAGTTTGAGGAACGAAATCAACATGTTGAACAGAATCAATATTGAAAGGTTATGTGAAATTTTGTTTATTGTTTATTTGTTTTGTAGAAAATGGACCGGAAAATGAATGGTTGAAAAGTTTATTTAATTATGGGATTGACTAAGATAATTTAATAATTAACCGATTGATTATGAGATTGTCTCTCGATTTCGTATTGATGTGCAATTTATGGGATTGCATTTAGATCATGGTTCTTTACACTGAGAGTGATGTAATCATAATCATTGGGATTATTATTCTTCCATTGTTTTGTTTTCACTCTTGAGGTCGAGGGGGTCCATGGCATCAGACCTTTTTTTTTCCTATATATCTCTCTCTGAATTTTATGTTTTTTTTTTTCATGTATATCTCTCTCCGAATTTTGTGTTGAGCCTACATATATAAAATAACTGAAACAATACATCACTCAATTTGGTCTCCAAATAATACTGCAAGAAGTTTAACTATTTTCTTCGAAAATATAATACTAAAATGAACTAATTATTTATTTATTTAAGAAAAATCTTATCTATTACCTCTTAGAGTAATGCTTAATAGGTACGTAATTCAAAGAAACTTGGATATTCAAAGAAAAATCACATAAAACCACCAAAGCTACAACATATACATAATATTTTTTTTTTTTTTTCGAAAGGCAAAATTTATTCAGGCACAGGGCCAAGCAAAAACAATAGACCACAGCAAAGCCACCAACATCAATCTCCTGTGACAGAGGTCACGAAACAACAACACCCTATCGCTGGAGATTGACAGCCCAGTAACGACAAAAAAACAAAAAACACAACCCTGAAAAAGCGAGGAAGTCAAAACAGCAACAACCCAACCGACCCCCAAACGGCAGCATAGAGGCACAACAGCAAAGCAACAAAAACAGGATACAAAACACACCACAACTGACCAAAAAAAACACGCCCCAAAAAAGCACTAGTTAGACAAAAAACAGAGGGACAGTAGAACAGGAAACAGACAACTACATATACATAACTAACCTTCATAGAATCTCTTAAGTGCTTCAACCTGGCATCTTCCTCTTCGTTTACATACTTTTTCTCAAATTAAACTTCTAGTTTCCCATAATCTGCTCATAAACATTAAAAGGAAAAAAAAAAAAAAAAAAAGCATCGTGAAAATGATTTCATTGTTTATGTGAAAATGATCGATAAACGAATCACTTATCAACTCACACAATTCATTAAAGTGTACAAAACCAATCATTCACACAACCACCAAAAAAAAAAAAAAACAATAGAATCCCCATCAAAAATAAAATCTAACCTAGATAGATTTCCGTTAAAATAAACAAAAACAAAAACCAATGAGATGAGAATAGAAGAGACTGATCACTTGTGTTTAAATGAGAGTCAGAAATATAGAGATGGGTATTGCAAATGAATACACGGTGGCAAATGAGTAGACGATGGAAATGGGGAGTTAGGTTTAATGGCATGGTACACCTAAAAGTTTCTTTTAACTGATTAAGATAATTATTATCATTATACTGTAGATAAAAAAAAAATTACCTAAAGAAGAAATGTCTATGTCAAGAAAATATGATAGGGCAACTTCCCATTCAAACTCTAGCATTCAATCCAGAGAATCAATTTTTTCAAT
The DNA here is from genome assembly GCA_954870605.1 of Acer campestre. NCBI lineage: Eukaryota > Viridiplantae > Streptophyta > Magnoliopsida > Sapindales > Sapindaceae > Acer > Acer campestre. Next base: position 22,612,994 of record OX940805.1, read on the forward strand.
CATAAAAAGAATTATGTATAGAGAGATTTTTCATCGAAATTTCATTGAGAATTAAATAAGTTAAATATGTATATAGATTTAGAGTGACCTTTCATTGTAATTTAATTAAACTTCAATTAAATAGGTATTAATATAAAATTGAGAAAGGAGAATAATAGGAGAGTTTAATACTAAAGCTCCCTCACGGTGACATGTGGCGCTTTGAAACTCTATTATTATATATATATATACTAGTTTTCCAACCCGAGCATTGCACGGGCTTTGTATAAAAAATTGTTTGTAAAACATTGTATTGTTTATACCAAAATTTTTGATGCAAACATGTTTAAACTTAATGAACATGTAGTTTTTCCTTTCAATAAAACATCAGTCATCCGATAGTAGAAAAAAATAAAATACACCAACATTGATGATATACATAGATCCTCAAATTAAGGAGAAATGTTAAAAATAATAATAATAATAATAATTAAAAAAATAAAATTTATTTGACATGTCTGTTGACTTCCCCAACAAACTATGTTCATTGAATTGTAATGTTAAATTCATTAATGATTGAATTATTAATATTATTAATAAATAACTAATTATATTATGATAAATAAAAAAAATAAAAAAAAATAAAAACTATATAAAACAACAAAGCAAGATGAGCTGATTTTTAAGTAGTTAATAAATTTGATTTAATTAAATCATTGTCAATTATAATAATCCGTTAAGGAAACTCTTAGGTCTCCAATATCATTAATTCATAGAGACTCTCCATTTATATCACTATTATTCCAGTTTAGATGAACATATTTCTTAAGGATTATTTAATTTATTATATAGGTTAATTAAAAATTATTTTTTGTATTAATTGAAAAACTCTCTATCTCTTTAGCAATATATATATATATATATTATGAAAAATTATTAATTTTTGTTATGTTATCATTAATATATTTCTATTGATATGCTTTTAAAATTTACCATTAATTCCATAAAAAAAAAAAGAAAAAAAAAAAACAGATTACGCTTGATTTGGTAATACAATTACTATTTTAATTTTCTTTGTAAAATATTTATTTATTGCCATCTATAAGAATAATTAAAATTCAAATATTTTTAGAAATAATCATATTGTATTTAACACATAGTTAATACATTCTAAACAATCTAAAAGAAAAGAAAACAAAAAGATAAAAAATAGAAAAAGAATTATAAATATTTATAATTATATAGAGTTAAATAACTATTGAGATTAGCTATTTACAATCCAGTTTTTTTTTCACATTTATTTTCTTAAGACATTTCATTTTAATAAATTAAAATTTTGAAACCTCTAAATACACCTCAATTTACTCGAAAATATTATATATATATATATTATAAAAATGTTCATTCTAGAAATACATATAGAAGTATTAATTTTAAAAAAATAAATAAACTCCATGGAGGATATTATCAAACCAAGTGATAAATTAATTTATTTTTCCACACTTTTTTTTCTAAAAACATTCTATTTTTTAATAAATTCTTGATTATATTTTTTTTAAGCATTCGTCTCATAGATGATTCAATAAAAAAAAATGGTGAAGAATTTTATGGAGATGCAAATAGTAGTAGGAGTTATTTGTTATTTATTACCATATATATATGAAAAAAAAAATTAAAAGTGAATTTCATATATTTAGAAAATGAATCTATTTAATTGAATGTAATAATTAATGTTTATGATGTGTTACCATTAATAATTGATCAAAAACTAATATTTTAATTTTTTTTTGAAACCATTATTTTAATTATTTGTTATGTTATCATAATATCATTAATATCTTACAATTAATAAGTTTCTAGAATTTATCATTAATTCTTAAAAAAAAAAAAAAAATGGGTTACTATTAATTTGGTATTACAATTGATGTTTGAAAAATATTTATTTATTATCATTTATATGGATAATTACAATTCTAACAGTTATTTTTGGAATAATAATCTTGTATTCAATGTATAATTAATACATTCTAAAAAACCAAAAAGAAAAGATAACAAAAAGGTTAAAAATATATATAAAGAAAAAAACTGCCAAAAAAAATGTATAAATTAACTTTAAAAAATCCGGGGAAAAATCGGGTATTTAATTCCCAAAAACTGGAGTAGATACAGTATTTTTTTTTTTTTTTGTAAGAGATTATATAATATTACAGTTAGAACCAAGAATAATATTTATCTATAGTAATAAATGTCTATCAAATTCATTGTTCATACGTACAAAACACATCATAAGTCTCGATCAGTTTATTGATTTTTTGCATTGATGGTTATGAACAGGATGCTAGCCTTACTGGATGGTTCCATAACACTGCATTGATGGTTATGAACAGGATGCTAGCCTTACTGGTTCCATAACAAACACCTCAGTTGACAGCTAATTGAAAATCCAAGACCGCCAAAGTTAAAATTTCATGATCAATCCAAAATTACTTTTTTAACTACTAAAGTGTTTCCTACAATTTTATTTTTAAAAAAATTATTCAATCAAATATTAAAATAAAATCCGTAGAAATTACTTTTACCACCCAACGCTATCAAATTCCCCACCGCTTGTTTTGAGTTTGCTCGTGAGGAAGAGTTAATAGGCTGAGATGGAAAAAATATGAGATTAAAAAAATAAAAAATAAAATTAAAAAATTAAAACTAAAGGATTAAAAAAAAAATTAAAACTAAAGGATTAAAACTATTCAACCAAATATTAAAAAAAATATATATATATATATATCTATAGAAATTCCTCTTACCACCCAATGACATCCAATTCTCCACCGTTTGTTTTGAGTTTGCTGAGAAAGTCAATGGAATGAGATGGAAAAAAATATGAGATTTTGGATGGTTTTTAAAGAGAAAATTGAGGGAGATGAGAGGGCATAAATGATTTAGAGAGAGAGAGAGAGAGAGGATGGTTTAAATAATAGAGTCTACAAAACCACAATTGTCATTAATCAAATAAAAATCATTGTTTTAATTCCTTGAATTTAGCTTGGCAGTTTAAGAATCCAAGATATTCCACATTAAGGTTGAATAGGAAAGGGTTATTATTTATTTTCTTTTATTATTATTATTATTTACTAAATTGATTTAATTGTAGCATTTGTTTCTTTATTATTTTGAAGAAATGGAAAAAGCATTTAATAATAGAAGATTAGGAACAATCATATTTGATTGATTACATTTAATTCCAAAGCTCTCTTACGCTGACACGTGGCACTTTGAAACTCTCTTATTATTATTATTATTATTATTATTATTATTATTATTATTATTATATATGAATAGAAGATTAGGAACAATCATATTTGATTGATTACATTTAATTCCAAAGCTCTCTTACGCTGACATGTGACACTTTGAAACTCTCTTATTATATATATATGATATGATATATGATTCATTATGGGAATGATTAATAGAGTCTATTAATTATCCCATTAATTACGGGATTGTATAGAGAGAGAGTATAAATAAACCGATTTTGGAAGAATAAAAAATTTACGATTGTCAAGAGAGAAAATAAACCAATTTTGGAAGAATAATAATTTACGATTGTCTTTTAAACTTACCAAATATTATAATATATATATAACTAATTAATAATGAAAAATTAATTATGAGAATAGTTAATATAATCTGTGAAGAATGAGTCTCTACTTGCTGTAGTAACTGAGCCAAGTGGTATCAGTTGCAAGCTGTCAGCAGCTAAATCTAATTCTATGCTTCTCAGGAATTCTACAGATGGTTTGATCAATAGATCACAGCCACACTTCCGCACAACATCAAGAGTAAAAGATCGAGCTCAAGAACAATCTCAACCGTTGACTTTAAGATGACTAAGAATAAAGCAACAGCTCTGGTGTGTGTGTGCCAGTAACAGAATTGGCGCCAAAACTTGTAACAGCCAGAGCTGAGTTGTCTCATTGATTGGCTCTCCGTTAATCAAGGGAAATTAGTTAGGGAATTCTCTAGAAGGTTGTTGTAGTATATGTAAGGACCTCTATTTTGTGATTGGTTTATTTCATGACATACCACATTGGGGATGATTGTGTTGTGGATAGCTTAGGTCTTCTTGATGATTATCAAGGCAAGCTTCCAAGCATCCCGGTGACTTCAAGATCAAGAGCCTCAAAAGGTATATCACTTGACATTGATTCTTGAAGAGATTAGGTGCACACACACACTTGCATGCATCTTTATCTATCTTGCATTTGTTTCCATGCATATGTGTTTCATTGATTTGTGCATCTATGTCTTTTAGCACACACTCACTTTCATTGCATTTATATGATTGCATTTGTGGTTCTCTTAATTGTGTGCTTATATGCTTTTTCATCACACTTATGCATTTTCATATATTGCATATCTTTTGTGTGTCACATGCTTGGTGATTTTTCATGATGTCATCCTTTACCATGCATGTTATTTATTCACAACCACACTTGCACTTCATGTTAGTCTTAAGTGTGGTGTAATTCATTTCCGTTTGTGTGATCGGAAACGTCCGTGCTTGCACGATGGTGTGCATGTCTTAGCGCGATGGTTGACCACTTGAGAAGGACTCATTCTTCTCTTGAATAAGTGTTAGATTTGGTTTGGTTGATTGGAGTAAAGTGTCTAGGTTCAAAATATTGGATTTCAATGATTTAAATGTTTTTCAAAACTGACCTTTGTATGGTCTTGTGACCATAACTTTTTACACAAAGTTTTAAATTGAGTTTTGTAAAATTCTGGACAAACTAGACACTCATACCTTTCCAACAATATATTATTCGTAATATTTCATGACCGTTTGGATTGATTTTGAAATCTCCAAAGTGACCACCAAAACAGGGCAACTCTGTTGTTGTCCGTTTCTGACCTTTGGTCACTCCATTGACCATAACATTTTCTACAGACATTGAAATGTCATTCCATAAATTGGAGTAGAAAGTACACTTCTATACCTTTCCAATGATATATTATACGAAAGGTTTCGATATCGTTTGGTCATGTTTCGGAGCGCTCAAATCTCGAGCTATTGCGTTGTCGCGCCTATGCGCTGGTGTGGCGCTACTTGACCAGCGCTACTTGACCAGCGCTTTTGGTCCAGAGATGTGGTGCTGGTGTGGCTGCACCTGACAACCAGTGCAATGCTCCGACCCTGTTTCGTAATTTGGTCATATCTCACTCATTTGGAGTCCGATTTGGCTCATTTTTGAAGTAAAATTCTTGTATTTGATAGGGCTATCATCTAAGCACTATAAATACATATTTTTCTCCCATTTGTATTCAAAGAAACAAAAGATACACAACCCTAGAAAGAGATTAAGAGTTTCCTAGAGAGAGAAAGCTTCAAGTTTGCTTCTTTAACTCTCCAAACCCAAAACCCATGTGCATCTAACATGTTTCATGCATCAATCTTCCATGGGTCTTCTTCATTTATGACTTGGTAAGTAGAACAAACACAACATCTTCATTTATTGTTCTATCTTAGTCAAGACATGTCTTTGATTGCTTAGTTTAGCAAATCTTCACTCTTATTGCATATTTAGTGAAGTTATGACATGACTGGGTTTTGTTTGTGGTAGCTTACATGATTAGGATGATTTTCCCTAAATAGCTAACCCTAGAACATTCTTATAAAATTGGTTGATGATTAGGTTGATAGATTAATGTTTATTTATCTAGTCAAGTTTAATTGAATGTTCTTGTGGATTTAATTGACAATTATGTTGTTAGAAATTCTCTACAACTAATTGAGTTCACATGTTTGGACATGTTGACATTGTTTGATAGCTAGGATTGTTTTGTGATTGATAACATCTAGCTAAGTCTTTATGTTTTGCATTTAGACATTGTTGATTAGGACTCCTTGATTGCATTTGTTAATTGCATGTTTTTAGTCATTGCCATGATTATTGACAACTTGTGTTGACTTGGCTTTGTTTGTTGACAATTAGGTTGTTAGACATCTCTACAACTAATTGAGACCTCATGTATGTGCATGTAGGTTTTGTTGATAACTAGGATGTTGATTTGTATTATAACATCTAGTTAAGCATATAGTGTTTAGTCTAGCACTCATTGCATTTGTGCATCATTGCCATACTCACATAGACTTTTAATTCTCTTCATGAGTCAAAGTCTTGTGGCTTCTAGGTGAAGTTGCACAAGCGATGAAGTCTTGCGGCTACCGGTGTGTAGTGCTCAAGCAATTGGTTTAGTGCCACTGTAAAAGTCCCGCCGGGTAGATTAGGAGTTGCTCACGTCAAGAGTAGTGTATCAGGGGATATCACTAGGGATTGAACCAAGAGTGACGAGTGGTAGTGTCCATAGCTTGAGGTTATCTAGGGTGAGAGTCCGAGAATCACTTGAGGGTGTAAATTCCTTTTCATATAGTGGATTTCGTTGACCGTGTATGGCGCACATAACAGCCTGTGGTTTTTTCCCCGTGTGGGTTTCCACGTAAAAATCAAGTGTTCTTTAATTTCTACTATTTATACTTGATTTTATTGTTTGTTAAATTAGGTTTATATTTGTAATATTGACTAATCTGAAAATTTGGTAATAACGGATTAACAACCCATTCACCCCCCCCCCCCCCCTCTAGGTTGTTTAGACACACGCGAGCTATATATATTTATATATTTTCAGTATATATATGTGTATTCGGTGTACAGTGATTATTAACAAAAGAGCTCAATAAAATTCTGTTTTCCAGACTCCATTAGAGAGCTGGCTAAACTTTCTTTGAAGCATATTAACAAACACCTTTTTTTATCTTTCTTTACATGGTATCAGAGCTCTACTCTTGATCAAATCATCGCATCAACATGGAAGAATCACCTTCTCCTTCGTCATCACAACCTTCTCCTTCATCGTCACGACCTTCGCGTCCTTTGAATTAAGGTCTATCTTCGTCCACTTTACCTTCTATTGAATCACTGGTGATTGCTAAATCACTCAATTACAATCTTCCTATCAAGTTTAACAGAGACAATTATGTGTACTGGAAAGCTCTGGTTCTACCTGCAATACGAGTTTTGGAGCTTGAAGATTTCATCAATGGAGGTCACTTATGTCCAAACAAGTTTGTCACAGATCTGGAATCAAGCAGTGAAGAGAAAGATCAGGTGATTAACAGTGAGTTTCTTGCCTAGAGACGCTTAGATCAGTTCTTATTGAGCTGGCTTCTGTCAACTGTAAGTGAGAGTTTGATAGGTCAAGTAACAGAGTGTTCTTCCTCACTTGAAGCTTGGAGAGTACTTGAACGACAATTTTCTCAACAATCTTTAGCTAAGATCATGCAGACACAAAGAAAGGATCCAGCTCAGTAGCAGATTTTGTTCTCAAAATCAAAAATATTGGCGACAATATGAAATCTGCAGGTGATAAAGTTACTGAACGAGATTTGGTTCTTAGTGTTGTGAATGGTGTTGGACATGAGTTTAACATTGTGGTGGTTTACATTACCTCTCAACAGAATACAATCTCTTTGCATGATGCTCAATATTTGCTAATGCTTCATGAGCAAAGAATCGAACACCTGAACTCTACTGCACAGGTAGATACTAATCCTTCTGCCAATCTTGCAACAAATAATAATAATAATGCAGAAAGTGGTAGAGGTTGGAACAACAGAGGAGGTAACAATTCGGGAACCAGAGGTGGTGGAAATCGTGGAAGGAGAAGAAGAGGAAGTTGGAATGGAAACAACAATAAACTGTCGTGTCAAATTTACAGACGAATTGGACATGTTGCTTATCGCTGTTATAACAGGTTTGACAGGAACTATCAAAGTCCTGGAAATTATAATGCTAATTCAGGTGCTACTGGATCTACTCAAAGCAATTATCAAGGAGCCAATCCTTATACTGGTCAAAATCAAGTTACTCATCAAGGACAAGCTGCTCAGGGACATTTTGTCTCATCCAATTTCAATCTGCAAGCCAACTATCATCAAACTTCAGCATATATTGCATCTCCTGAATCAGTAATTGATCCATCGTGGTATGCCGACAGCGGAGCCTCAAGCCACGTTAGGTCTACTTACAATGTTAGTGAGAAATTAGCTGTCGGTAATGGTGATCAATTAAATATTGCTAATGTTGGACACATTTCAATATTGTCTCATACACAGCCTGTAAAAGAATTGCATCTGAAAAATGTGTTGCATGTTCCTCACATAGCTAAAAGCTTGCTTAGCATATCTAAGTTTACACTTGACAATAATGCTTTGGCTGAATTTTGTGGTGATTATTGTCTTATCAACGACAAGGACTCCAAGAGAATACTTCTCAGAGGTATCCTCAGTGATGGTCTATACAAGCTTGACCTGAAAGCTGGTTACAAAGGTGTTGGCAACTTTCCAAAAGATGCCTTGGCACTTGTTTCAGAGTCATATCCTTCTAAATGTAATAAAGAACAGTCTATTAGTGAGCCAGATGTTGTGCCATCACTAAATTGTATAAAGTCCTTTCCTTGTGTAAATAATGTTGCTGTGAATAATGCACAACATACTGATGTAACTCATAAAAGTAGTGTTGCCTTATGGCATTCAAAACTTGGTCACCCTTATGACAGAGTACTGAAGCTGATTTTAAATAAGTTGAATATATCATGTCCTAGTGCCTCTTTTGATTGGTGTGACTCATGTAGACTAGGCAAAATGCATCAGTTACCCTTCCAGAGATCTTCCATACAGTCACGGTCACCATTAACTATAGTCTACACTGATATTTGGGGACCATCTCCAATGGTTTCAACAACTGGTCATCATTATTACATTTCATTTGTTGATGATTTTACAAGGTTCACTTGGCTGTATCCTATAGTGTTAAAATCAGAGGCTCTTTCAACTTTTCTCAGTTTCAAAAAACAGGTTGAGTTACAATTTAGAACTAAGATTCAAACCTTACAAACAGAAATGGGCATGGAGTTTCAGGCATTTTCTTCGAGTCTAAAACAGTTCGGTATTACACATAGATACTCTTGTGCCTATACTCATCAACAAAACGGAGTATCGGAGTGAAAACACAGGCACATTGTTGATACTGGTCTCACAATGTTAGCTCATGCCAAAATTCCCTTAAAATTCTGGTCTGAGGCATTTTTGTCAGCTGTGTTAGTCATCAATAGCTTGCCTACACCAGTTTTAAATGGCAAGTCTCCTTTTGAACTCTTATACAAAAAGCAGCCAAATTATTCATATTTCAAAGCTTTTGGATGTGCTTGTTTTTCATATCTTAGACCATATTCCAAACAAAATTTTGATTTTCATTCAATCAAATGTGTTTTTGTTGGTTATAGTTCTCAACATAAGGGTTACAAATGTTTAAGTCCAAATGGAAGGGTTTATATATCTCGAAATGTGTTGTTTCATGAGTTTGACTTCCCTTATTTGGAGTTATTTCCCATACCTGTGTCTGATAATTCGTTGTCCACACCTGGTCCATCTATGTCTCTAGTTCATAACCATTCAATGATAGCTCCATCATTTCAGCCTTCTTCTGTTAACAAGTCACATAATTTGGGTCCTTCAACATTTGTTATCCCTTCACTAGCAGCTTCTAATGCTGCAGTTGATCTTCCTTCAACGCATGGCATGGTAACCAGGTCCAAAACATGTTCTTTAAAACCAAGAGTTTTTTCGGCCCTCTGTCAGTCTCCATGTCCATCAGGTTTGGTGTATGAGCCTATCAATGTCAGGATTGCACTTGCTGATCCAAAATGGAAGCAGGCAATGGTGGATGAATATGATGTTCTCATGAGAAATAATACATGGTCTTTGGTTCCGCCTACTGCTGGTATGAATATTGTGGGTCATAAGTGGGTTTTTCGAGTTAAATACAAGCCCGATGGTTCTATTTTGAAGTACAAGGCGAGGTTGGTAGCCAAAGGATTTCATCAAACACCTGGGGTGGATTTTTCTGATACGTTTAGTCCTGTTATTAAGCCATCCACCATTTGTGTTGTGTTCACTCTTGCTGTGAGCTTTGGGTGGCCTATCCAGCAAGTAGATGTTAACAACGCCTTTTTGAATGGTGACTTGCAAGAGGTGGTCTATATGGAACAACCAACTGGTTTCGTTGATAGCTCTAAGTCTCAGCATGTTTGCAAGCTTAATAAAGCTTTGTATGGCCTTAAACAAGCCCCTCGTGCTTGGTTTCAGAAACTTCGTGGTGCTCTGCTCAATTGGGGTTTTCGCTCTTCAACTTCAGATGTTTCGTTGTTCATTAAAAGGTCTGCTGGTGGGGTGGTTTTCTTACTTGTTTACGTTGATGACATTCTGGTTACTGGTAGCAACTCTTCTCTTGTCAGGTCTACTATCTCTGTTCTGCATTCTTGTTTTGCATTGAAAGATTTAGGCCAAGTTAACTATTTTCTTGGGTTTGAAGCATCTAGAGACTCAACTGGTCTGTACCTGACACAAACAAAGTATATTCATGATCTCCTATCCAAGACTTCCATATTAAACTCGAAGCCTAGCTCCACTCCACTCTGTTCTAGCTTGAAGTTGTCTATGAATTCTGGTGTTCCTTTTTCGGATCCAACCTTGTATAGAAGCATCATTGGCGAGCTGCAGTATGTGACCTACATCAGACCTGATATCTCTTTCGCTGTTAACAAGCCGAGTCAGTTCTTGGTTGCTCCAACGGATCAACATTGGCAAGCTTGTAAGAAAGTACTTAGATATTTGAAAGGAACCTCTCATCTTGGACTTCATTTTCAGCCAGCTAAAGAGTTGTTTATTGAAGCATATTCAGATGCTTATTAGACTTCCTGTGTGGATGACAGACGTTCCACTAGTGGATGTTGTGTTTATCTTGGACCCAATCTCATCACTTGGTTTTCAAGAAAGCAAAAGGTTGTGGCAAAATCTAGTGCTGAGGTTGAGTATAGAGCTTTGTCTCAAGTTGCTTCAGAGGTTCTGTGGCTCAAATCTTTGTTTGCTGAACTTGGGATTATGATCAAAGGTGTGCCTACAATTTGGTGTGATAATACAATTGCTGCCTCCCTTGCTCAAAATCTGGTCTTTCACTCGAGAACGAAACATATTGAGATAGATATACATTTTGTTAGAGAAAAGATTGCCTCTGGATTGCTTTCTGTTCATTATGTTTCTACAGACCAACAAAAGGCAGACATTTTGACTAAGGCATTGCTTGTTGCTCGTTTTGGCCTCCTCTGTGACAAACTGAGCTTAGCAGTTAATCCCAAGCTCATTTTGAGGGGGAATGTGAAGAATGAGTCTCTACTTGCTGTAGTAACTGAGCCAAGTGGTATCAGTTGCAAGCTGTCAGCAGCTGAATCTAATTTTATACTTCTTAGGAATTCTACAGATGGTTTGATCAATAGATCACAGCCACACTTCCGCACAACATCAAGAGTAAAAGATCGAGCTCAAGAACAATCTCAACCGTTGATCGGTCATTTATTGTATATATTTTTGATCCCCATTCCTCCAATCAATTGCTTGCTACTTGAGCCTTTTAGCGCTTTAATAGGTGTGTTTGAGTGTTTTCAGGTTATTGGATCAGATTGAGTTATTTGAAGAATTTCATATAAAAAGTGTCATTTTGACGAAGTCTAGGATCCTTTCGGAAGTTGAGCAAAAAGCGCTCTCACACCGCTGCTATTTTCAGAGAGAGGCGTCGCAGCGTTTATCGGACAGAGGAGACCGCTGTGCAAAGCGCCCCCTAACCACTGCCAAAGTGGCAGCGTTTTCAATTTGTGGAAAACCGCTGCCACACCGCTGCCAAAGTGGTAGCGGTCAGGCAGCGGTCCGGCCAAAGACTTCGCATTTTATTAGGTTTCTCCACTGAAGCCCGAGCAGATATAAATAGAGGGGTTTTTCTATTCAGAGGGGGTTCGTCTGGAGACAGTTCGTCAGCCATAATTCATAGCCTAAATCACTCAAAAAACTTTCTTTCATCTTACATATAGAAGATTTGAAGACGAAGGAGAAGATTTTCAGCATCAGAGATTGGAAGAGTGTCTATTATTTCCATGGGTTCTATCAACTACTTCTCTCTTCTTTTTATTTCAACTATGTGTAACTAAATCCATACTAGGGATTCAATGTGAACCTCTATGAATACTCTTTGTTAGAATTGACTATGTTTTCGTAATTCAAGTTTCGATTCATTCAATTTGTGATTTCTTCTTGTCTATGCATGGTTAGTGCTAGTCTTGAATCTAGGGTTTATATGTTAAGGTTGAGAGATGTGTGGGTTTCACCAGTCTTAACCAATAATCAATTGAATGAATGAATTTATCGTAGCAGGTTATTGCACGTTATCTTTGGTTCTCTTGTTCTTGTGCTTAATGGGTTCTCAATCATAGTTTTTATGCAGGGTTTGCTAATGACTGTGATTGAGAATACTTGATTGTGTGCTCTGTGGGTTTTAGGTTATAGTTTATATGCAAGGTTTGCTATTGACTCAACTGAGAACGCTTGGTGTATGGTTGATGTATTTTCTGTTATAGTTTATATGCAGGGTTTGCTATTGATTGTAGTAGAAGTACTTGATTTATCCCATGACCACATAGCACTAATTATATATAATTTAAGAACGAACCCTTAACTTGATTAACATTCTTTGTGAAAGTAAATTCGAAGCATTGAGTAAACGTAGTTGGGGATCATTGATGACCTAGTCCTCTCACCTCTTGATCACATTCACATATTCTTGTAACTGTTTTCTTAGTTTAATATAGTTTTTAATCAAATCAATCAAATCAATCTCAAATCTCTTGGTTACTGTTAATTGCTTAGCTTTAATTAGAATTAGTTTTAGTCGATAAATCACTTTTCCTCATGGGAACGATCCCTACTTGTCGCTGTACTTATCTCACGATTCGTGCACTTGCGAGTTAGGTTTTTATAACACGATTTTACACATCAACCGTTGACTTTAAGATGACTAAGAATAAAGCAACAGCTCTGGTGTGTGTGTGCCAGTAACAGAATTGGCGCAAACTTGTAATGGCCAGAGCTGAGTTGTCTCATTGATTGGCTCTCGTTAATCAAGGGAAATTAGTTAGGGAATTCTTTAGAAGGTTGTTGTAGTATATATATGTGTATTCGGTGTACAGTGATTATTAACAAAAGAGCTCAATAAAATTCTGTTTTCCAGACTCCATTAGAGAGCTGGCTAAACTTTCTTTGAAGCATATTAACAAAAACCTTTGTTTATCTTTCTTTACATAATCTATTAATTATCCCATTAATTACGAGATTGTATAGAAAGAGAGTAAATAAATCGATTTTGGAAGAATAATAATTTATGATTGTCTTTTAAACTTACCAAATATTATAATGTATATAGTATAACTAATTAATAATTAAAAATTAATTATGAGAATGATTAATAGAATCTATTAATTATCCCATTAATGGTGAAAATAAAGAGTCAAATAATGGAAACTCAAATAATAACTATCATTATATCTATGTAAATTAATGCGATAATTGGAACAATAATTCTTATTAGTATTTGATATAACCAAATCTCCTCCTATTGACACCTACTAAATTAATAAAACTTAAATGATAAAGCCTCCACATGATGACACGTGTCAAGGTGGGGTTCCATTTTATTATATTATATAGATATAGATATAGATATAGATTTTTAAGTTGTGATTGATTTGTTTAACTTGATTTACATTGCAGTTATTTCGTCGGAGACCTGAGACTGAATTAGAAATTCAACCAAATTGTAAAATTTGTTGTTCAAAGCTTTATTTTGTGTATTTCAAAAGTATATGTAGAAATTTGTAGTCAATTGGTTTTTTAATTCATTTTTTCTTTCAAATGTATGTTAACTCCAATCGTAAGATAATATCTATTAAATTATATTATATGTTTTATGGTTTTTATTTTGTTTATTCCTCTTTCACAAAATCATATAGTTTATGTCATAAATTGTAAAAAAAAAGATGATGAAAAGCGTCACAATTCAAATTGAAAAGGTCGATAAAAATTAGAGCATTGAAATTGAAATAGAAGAATATGCACGAAAAAATGTTGAATTATAAATCCTTCGGTGATTATGTTATATGTTTACACCACCCGCACATTGTGCGGGCTACAAACTCGTTATAACTTAAAAGGTTAACCGGATTATATGGAAACAAGATTTGGGTGTGCGGTTGGGGGTGGGGTTTAATTAGGGACAATGATAGTTTTACCCCTATTTAAAAATTAAAATGAGATATTCTCCTTATAATCCAATTTTATCATCTTTTCTAAATACACTCCATCCTAAAACTTACTTTAAAATTTTCTAAGAAAAGCTCCATTTTGTTCAAAATTATCTTTTTTATCTTTTAACACTCCTTTTTTTTTTTTAATAAAATAAACAAAATCATTTTTTTTTTTAGATTCTACAAAATCATTTTGTTTCAATTTTTTAAAAATAATTATTTTGTTAATTTACAAAAAGTAAAAGAAAAAGAAAAAAATCAACTCAAAACTTTTAATCAAAAAAAAAAATACTGAAAACACAAAAAAATAAAGTACTAGACCTTTGTTTGATTTAAAAGATCATCCTTGTTTGAATTTAGATATTTGTGATCTCCAGATCCAAAAATGTTTTTATTTTTTATTTTTTATTGTTTTGTATTATTGGATTTTTTAAAAGAAGATCTAGAACCTCTATTAATAGAGATTAATCTCCATATATCAATGGAGATTTGATCTCTATTATTGGAGATATAAGATTTATCGTTTTTTTTTCCTCTTAATTTTTATTGATTGTTTTGTCTGGTATGTTTGTAATGATAGATAAGAAAAGATGGGTAGAAAAATAAGAAGAATATGTTTTAGGGTTTGTAAACCAGTAAAGAGAAAGAAAATAATGTTGGATTATAAAACAATGGTTTGCAGTGTCTTTAGAACTTTTTATTCTTTTCAGTAATTTTAATTCATGTTAAAATTATCATTAATAATAAAAATTAAAATAGGGTGTAAAAAGACATTGGGTGGATTATCAACATCTCTCAATTTATATTTATATTTTTATAAATAAATAAAATGACAATTTTACCCATTACTTCCTCTATCTAAAGTCAAATCACCATTCATCACCGGTATAATTACAAGTTTACAACAATGCAAGTATACAACTAATTAAATTAGGTAATTAAAAAAATATAGTTGACATAAAAATCTGTTCAACTGAAAAATTAACCGCCAAGCAACCAAATCAAAGGTTTGACTTAGAGGTGACCACGGTTCGGTTAAACCGTCGGTTTTGTCCGCGGTTTAACCGGAACCGGATTGGCCAAACCGGAACCGAAAACCGGAATCAAAACCGTCGGATTGGAAACCGGTGGTTCCGATTCCGGTTTCGGTTTGGGAGTCCTCCAAACCGTTCGAAACCGACGGTTTTTGGGCAAAAACCGGCGGTTTTAACCGCCGGTTTATTTAAAAAAAAAAAAAAAAACAACAACGAATCAGACACTGCCACGTGGCAGCGTCTTTTAAAAAAATTACCGTTAAGTTTTTAAAATATTAAAAAAAAAAAAAACAACAACAACCAATCAGACGCTGCCACGTGGCAGCGTCTTATAAAAAAAATTACCGTTAACATTTATAAATATTAAATAAAAAATTAAAAAAAAAATAACCAATCAGACGCTGCCACGTGGCAGCGTCTGATTTAAACACTCTTTTACCGTTCTGACAGTTAAAAAAAAAAAAAAAATTCCACCAATCACACGCTGTCACGTGGCAGCGTGTAAAAAAAATTCAACCGTTCTGAATTTCTGACTGATTGGGCAACGGCCAAATTTTTTTTTATTTTTGCACCCCTCTATTTCTTTTATTTGCATATTCACCCTTCTCTACTATACTATAAATATCCCCCCATATTTCATTATTCTTCACACCACTCATTCTCTCAACTTCTCTCTCTCAACTCCTCTCAATCTCAATTCTCAAATTCAAAATTCTCTCTACAATTTTATTTAATTCTCATTCATATATAAATTATTTCTTATATTTTTTACTATCTACTATTTTTTCAATTATCAAATTGATTTACAATATTTATTTCAACAATATAATTTTTTCTATATATATATATTTTTCCAACAATACAATTTTTTCTATATATATATTTTTCCAACAATATAATTTTTTCTCTCATATATATATTTTTTTCAAAAATATATTTTTTTCAATCATCTTTTTTTTTACTCTATATTTTATTATTTATATTTATTTTTTATAATAAATATTTAAACATATTTTTTACTTGCTTACTCTATATTTTTTACTCATATTTTTCAATGGCAAGTGGGGGAGATAGTTCAAGAAATAAGGACAAAGGAAAGGCTCCAATGAGAAACTTGTTGGAAGATATTGGTGAAGCCGTCAGTTACGACGATTTGAATTTTCACCAATTCCTTCAAGATCGATTTGGATCCGATCCCCCTTCTGCTCCTAATCCTCCTCTAACAATTCCCGAGTTCAACGAATTCGACCCTGCTCAAAATACTCCCCCTGAAAATCTATCTAATTCTAACCCCACAGCCTCTTCGGATGCTTTTTTTGTAGGTGAAGGTGAAGAAGAAAAGGAAGAAAAGCCAATGAAGTCCGAACTCTTCAAAGTGCATATGAAGAAAACCAAGGTAGATAATGGTTTCCAAATCCAGTGCAATCACTGCGGCAGAAAATATAAGGTTGGAAAAAACTTCGGATATGGCACGTTATGGTCCCATATCAAAAGAAGTCACACATCTGAATACACGGTAGCGAACAACCAAACCCAAATCTCCAGGTACGCAACCCCTTCTAATCAATTATTTCGTTACAAGACTGAAAACAATAGAGAACAATTAGCATTAATGGTTGCAACCGAACACTTACCTTTTGGTTTTGGTGAGAAAGTAGGTTTTATTATTATTGTCAAAATGCATTAAATCCTGCAATGCAACGTGTTCCTAGATCCACTCTCACACATACACTACATAACATTTACAGCAGAGAAAAAAACAAATTGAAAACATATTTTTCTGAATTTCAAGGTCGCGTTTCCGTATGTGCCGACATATGGAGCGACAATTTGGGTAGTCATTCATATTTGGGTGTCACATGTCATTATATGGATAATAACTGGGACATGCAAAAAAGAATTCTTGCATTTCGTGTTTTTGATGATTCGCATTCAGCTCAAAATATTTTTCAACTCCTTAAAATCATTTTTCAAGAGTATAATATCCTAAACAAAATTTTTTCTATTGGCTTTGATAATGCTGCAAGCAATACTGCATCTATTCCTATGTTACAAAAATTGTACAATCCTTATTTTGGGGGTAAATTATTTCATCAACGTTGTGCATGTCATGTTTTAAATTTGTGTGTTCAAGCTGGATTATCAGAGCTTTCTACTTTTATTAAACCAATTAGAGATAGTATTAACTATATCTGGAGGCATAACAAAGCCCAGAAACAATGGTTAAAATATTGCATTTCGAATAATATGCATCCCAAAAAAAAAATTTGAGATATTACCACTCGTTGGAATTCAACTTATAAGTTGTTTTGTGAAAGTGTTGAATATAAGGAATTATTAGTTTCTTTTATTACTTATTATGTTCCTTCAATTTCTCTTCAATTGAACCATTGGGATGTATGTATAAAAATTCTTGAATTGTTACGTGTTTTCAATGATGCTACTGTCGCTTTATCTGGTGTTTACTATCCCACTACTCATTCATTTCTTATTCAATGTGTTAATATTGTTGGTGCATTCAATGATTGTGATGTTGATCCTCAATTGAGTCCATGTGTTGATGCCATGAGGAGAAAATAGTTACAGTATTATGGGCAAATTCCAAATATTTACCTACTTGCATCGTGTTTAGATCCACGCTTTAAATTTGAATATTTGCAGGTTTATTTAGCTAGTTATTACAAATGTTTAGATTTAGAAGTTGATGTTCTTCAGTCTTGTGATTCCGTTAAGGAATTGCTTTATGAATTTTACAATGAATATCTTAGAATATATGGTCCGTCTTTGAATGTGCCGGTTTCACAACCCCAACCCACATCTGGTGGTAGTAGTTCTCAAAAATTTACATTAAGGGGCTTAGGGGATCGACTGTTTTTCGAAAGAACCAAAAAATTACGAACATCTTCTTCATCCTCAACGGAATCCGAGGTTGACCGGTATTTACAAGACAGTCATAAATTTAAAGATGAAAAATTTAGTATCCAGGATTGGTGGAAGAGTCATCAACAAGATTATCCAATTTTGGCAATTATTGCCAAACAAATTCTTGGAACGCCGGTTTCTACAGTTGCTGTGGAACAAGAATTTAGTGCAGGTGGAAATATTTTGGACCCAAGACGATCATCTATGTGTCCACAATCACTTGAAATACAGTCATGTGTTGATGATTGGACAAAGGCCAAATATAGACAACAAGAACTTCAGCCGGATATAGCGAACGACTTCTTCGAAGATGAACAAACGACGGGAACGGAAGGCAGTGAATAGATTCCGTTCCAACATCCAACCTCCAACACCGAGCAACTAATTAAAGGTAAAAGAACTATGTGGCCTTTGATTCCTCTACATTGATGGAGGATACGTAGGCAGCTTAATTATGGTAAAAAATTAAGTGCAAGGCCGATTTTTTTTTATTCTTTTTTAATTTTAACTTTATTACATTGTAATATTGTATATTTGAATTCAAGCCTTCAAGGCCAATTTCTAATTTTATTTTATTTTATTTTTTGTGAAATTGTAAAGTTGTATTTATTAATAAATGTCAATTTATTTTTTTCTAAACATTGTGAACTACTTAAATACTTCAATGGAAAATGTTTGTAAATATATTGATTGGAATTTAGGAAAAAAAAATTGAAAAAAATAAAAAATGGTTGTAAATGTATTTTTATTTAATAATTTGTTCATTGAAAATTTGGAATTATGATTGGGAAAAATGGGAAGAATTAATATTAATTGGGATTTGAAAAAAAAAATTGAAAAAAGAAAAGAAAAAATGGTTGTAAATATATTTTTATTTAATAATTTGTTCATTGGAAATTGAAATTATGATTGGGAAGAATTAAAATATTGATTATTTAATTGGGTTAAAAAAATAAAAAATAAAATAAATAAAATAAAATAAAAAAATAAAAAACCGGAACCGGAACCGGCCAAAACCGGAACCGGAACCGGAACCGCCAAACCGGCGGTTCCAAACCGGTTACAAACCGGTTTTTCCGGTTTCGGTTTCGGTTTTGTGTCCCTCCCAAACCGAAACCGGCGGTTCGGAACCGAAACCGGAACCGAACCGGACCGGTGCCACCTCTAGTTTGACTCTGCTTATGTGGGCTGGTCAACAATTTAATTTATGATGAATGGGAATGTCGCCGGGTACCCTAGCGTTGAATAACATTCTGGCCGACTGAACTTGAAAAGAAATTCGTTATAAAGTCAGTTGAAGATGTCCAAAGGAATAAAGGATTAAGTTGAATCAGAAACAAATTAGACAGGGTTTTAGTCTTGAATGGAAAAAACGTAGTTAACTTTTTGAGTAGAATGTCCCTGATATTTATATTACGAGGGTCATTGTTCCCATATTATTTTAACTGTATTACGTTTGATTTAGGGGTTATTTTAATTATAATACTGTTTTTCATAAAAAAAAACTCTATAAATATAATCTTTAATTTATATTTTGCAATGCCCATATAAAACTACTGTGATATATTTACAAAACTTTAGTGATTGGAGGAATTAAAAAAAAAAACAGTTAAAAAACTCATATTTCAAAAAGAACAGTGCTACTTTGTCCAAATTTAGTATCCAAATCTGATTCCCAAATGATGTGACATCATTAAAATCTATTAATTTAAATCATGCAAATCTAATACAATTTAAACGAATGAATTATATTTATGTCACATCATTTGGGCACCAGATTTAAATACCAAATTTGGGCAAAGTAATATTACTCTTTCGAAAAACCATAAAGGCTAAAATGTTAATCACCCTTTATTTTACTGGCCAAATATAAAAATATGGAAATTAAACCGTTTGTCATAATCAGGGAAAAAAAATCATTTGACTGCATATATTTTACTAAAAAGGTATAATTATCAAATATAACCTCATAATTTTGTGAAAATTTTCTTTTAACCGCATGTAATTTTTTTTTTTTTTGAAGTATTAGTAATTTTTTTTTTTTTTTTAATTGAATCGTATGCAATAGTTTGTTTGATTGTTACTAATTTATATTGTAATAGTTCTTTGCACCACATAGTCAAAAATTACAAAATCACTCTAGCATCTTCTACTATCTTCACCATGTCTTTCTTCTCACTTTTCTATTATATTTCTCTCACTCTTTCTCAGCATATATCTGGGTGAAACACAAACTGTTTTGTTTTTGGGTAGCTGGTTTGTATTGGTGATGTTTTTATTTCCTTTTGGCTGCCTTTGGCCTCTTGGTCTCGTCTTTTAATAAAACAAGTAGTGTCAAAAAAAAAAAAAAAAAAAAATGTAGGGATTTCAAAAAATCAACAAATCTCATCATTAATTTTGTTCAATGTGTATAAAACTCTTACTTTAATTGCTTCATTGTCTTTGTAACATCATTCATTTAATGGATTTTGGTTTTGGTTGTATGTTGCAATAATTAAAGATTTAGTGAAAACAAAATAAAAAAGTTTGAATTACTTAAAAATATGATGCAGTAGCAAAATAACGTGTTTTGTAGCGTGAAATATAGCATTGTTATTTCAAGTAGCAAAGCAACTCTATCTCCTAACCACGATTCTTCTTCTTCTTCTTCTTCTTCTTCTTCGGCAATGTCACTCTCTAAACCAACGTATGCTCATTCTTTTTCGTTCTTCATCTCCCTCCTCTCTCTTTGGTTCTTCTTCTTCTTCTTCTTCTTCGGCAATGTCACTCTCTAAACCAAAGTATGGTCATTCTTTTTCGCACTTCATCTCCCTCCTCTCTCTTTGGTTCTTCTTCTTCTTCTTCTTCTTCGGCAATGTCACTCTCTAAACCAACGTATGCTCATTCTTTTTCGTGCTTCATCTCCCTCTTCTCTCTCTTTGTAGTGTTTGAAAGTGATGGAAAAGAAAATAAAATGGGGCATTTTGGCACTTTCAACCTCCAAATGGTTAGTAACAATTTAAACGTACATTTCCGATGGCTAAAATCAATTTTTAACATTTTTGAAGAATTGGATAACTTTCATTATTTGTTTGTTAATTGTTTGATACTTTGATTAACAAAAACAAAGAGAGATGGTTAAAATAGGATAAAGGGCTTCATTTTCTGATATTTTGACTAAACAACTTGACAACCCATTACACTCCCATAATTATAAATCCTAAATATTGGTTTCAAGGTGCGATTACATTAGACTTTACTTGCAACCACAATTAAGCGATAAGGCCGTACGTCATGATGTCCTATTATTGAATACTTGAAATTTAAGCAATTTTGATCATATCGATCATACAAATAAATCAAAATGGGTTCTTTTATTTTAGTTAGTAATCCAGTACTCTATTTAAGTTCATCATATAGCTCAATCTGTCGGACATTCAGCGGCTGCACAGGCCTTGCATTGTCTTTATATCCTAGTGTCAATGGAGCCTTCAATGCTGCTACCTGCTCCTGACTGATAATTTTCACCTGCACGTTTTTATTTTTGGATAGTTAGTCACTTATAAATCTATGTGACCTCCACGTACACAAACTATCACATTCTGATAGAAAAAAAAAATACCTCGCCGACGATGGTCCAAATGACTCCCTCCTTGCAGGCAGGAGTGGTAAATGAACCAACGTATCTGTAAAATTTGCGGTAATTTTGCATCAGTGGCTCCGTATTAAGCATCCCAACATCAACTTGAGTTACATTGTTTTCGGACAGCTTTTTGAGTGCATCTCCCAACTGTAATTATATAAATATAATGTCTTCATTAATTTTTGTACACAAATATACAAACCCACAACTAATTATGTAATATTTATATCATATATATATATATGGTTCCGTTCATATCAGTGCGCACTGATGTAACTATATCAGTACCAATGCATGTGGATCACTGATTATGGAAAAACTTTGACAAGTGCATACACTTTGAGTATGTAAATCTAATGGTCCACATCCAACGTACTGATAAAGTTATATCAGTGCGCACTGACTTGAATATTTCTGTATATATATATATATATGTATATACCTTGGCAAGAAATGGATCCACCTCCGTAGGAGAATTACCATTCTGATATAGGATTCCATTCACTGCAGTGCTGCCGTCTTCTGCCTTGTGGACTAGATGCAGCTCCGCTGAAAATCTGATATTTCCAACCATGGAATATTAATGTCCATTGACAGAAACAAATCAATTTTTCGTGATTTGCGTTAAATTTTTTGTAAAACAAGTTTCTGAAATTATGAAATTAGCTCTATATTTTAAAGTTTGTCATTTTAACCCCCCATTTTTTATTTTTGTATTTCTAACTCCTTCACTAAGCGTGACATCAAATACACTGATGCTCACCCTAAGAATTGAGTCCTCAAATATAATGTTGGAGAGAGAGAGAACATATATACCTTTGTCCATCAATGAGATGCTCTGAAGGAGAGTGCCAATGCATCTCTTCGAAGGTGTATTTCTTACCATTTATCTCCATCCCTCCAATATCTCCATTATAGTGTAGCTACAAATGCAAGCAATACACACACAAAGTTGATCAGCTTTATTTTTTAATTAAAAGCCTAAATGGAAAAACAAGGAAGATCAAGAAGAAGAAGAATCAATAACAAGTTTTTAAACAAACAAACAAACCCCAATATGGTAAACCAAATTATCGAGTGTAGCATTAGCAACAGCATCGTAGTTCTTGGACTGGAGTGTCAGTTTCTGGTTGGGGACTGTGTTATTCTGTATAATGTTGACAGGAGACTGATTTTTCCCTGATGAACATATAGTGTATTCTGGTTTCAACGTCCCCCAATTGCTAGGGCCAGTTGCTCCACTGTAGCTGAAATCAACTGAGTCTAACCCTGAACAAACAGATTAATTTTATTCATATGTGATATGTACATTAACAAACACATAAAATAACTATGTTAACATCGTTTAGGTAGAATTCTGGTGATCTCGATCGAAAATAAGCAAAAAGTAAGAAAATAAAATGATACGTACCATCATTATCGATGACGGCCAAAGCCAAGCCGAGGAACAATGAAATGACAATGACGGAGAGTGGGATTTTAGAGATCATTTTTGGCTCTCAATTTCCTCAACTACAATATGGAGTCTGTCTTTTTATATAAAGTCAAAGGGTGTGTATATTGCCATTCAAAGAAATTATTTATACACCCATTTTTTATGGGCAAATTACACAAACCTGGTTATATGATAATCAGATTTTCTATTATCAGTTTGCACTAACAATAAATATATCAGAACGAAGAATGTGAACCACTAGATTTATATACTTTGACTCAAAGTGTATGCACTTGTCAAAACTTCTCCATAAAATTTTTTCATAATATGTGGTCTACATTTTTCATCCTGATATATTTAGAGAGCTTCTCCTTACAATTTACAAATTATCTATTCACACTCCAATTTAATTTTTTTTATTAATGAAAATTTTAACATAAATTGAAATTACTAAACAAGACAAAAAAAATTTAAAGACATTCCAAACTAACTAAATTATTAAAAAAAAATCTCTCTCCTAAATCATTAAATTAAATATTACGTATTAAACTCTCTCTCTCTCCTAAATCTATTATTACTATATTTCACACTCTCTCCTAATTAATCTCTCTCCATTTTTCAAAAAAAAAAAAAATCATATTTCCATATTTTCTTAATCAATCTCTAATTAATAGTTAAAGAAAATTTTAACCTAAATTAAAATTACTAAACAAGACAAAAATAAAAATTAAAAATTAAAGACATTCCAAACTAACTAAATTATTAAAAATAAATAAATAAATAAATCTCTCCCCTAAATCATTAAATTAAATATTATGTATTAAACTCTCTGTCATAAACCATTAAATTAAATATTTTGTATTAAACTCTCTCTCCTAAATCTATTATTACCATATTTCACACTCTCTTCTAATTAATCTCTCTCCATTTTTTAAAATATATATATATATATATATATCAAATTTCTATATTTTCTTAATCAATC
Organism: Acer campestre; assembly: GCA_954870605.1. NCBI lineage: Eukaryota > Viridiplantae > Streptophyta > Magnoliopsida > Sapindales > Sapindaceae > Acer > Acer campestre. The sequence continues at coordinate 22,637,215 of OX940805.1, forward strand.
TCTAATCAATATGGAGTCTGTCTTTTTATATGAAGTCAAAGGGTGTGGATATTGCCACCCAAAGAAATTATTTATACACCCCTTTTTTTATGGGAAAATTACACAAACTTGGTTATATGTATAATTACACTAAAACTAGTAAAAAAAATTATAATTAGTCTAATTTACCTTTAATTCGTTAACTAACGGTTGACTAATTATTAACAATGGTTAGCAGTCACTAATCAGTGAAGAGTAATTTAGTATTTTTCAGTGTTAATTAATTAATTAAAAAAAGTGTCAAATAACATATCGTCATATCAGCCATAATAATTTATTAATTAAATATAATATTAATATTAAAAAAAAAAAATTTGCTTCATCCTCTCCTTCAATTTTCAAAGACCAAATCACAACCCTAAACAAAACAAATCATAACCCAATATAAAGCAAATCGCAACCCAAAATAATTCTGTTTATTTCTTCTCCTCCATTCATCTTCTTTACCACCACAATCTCATCAAAAAACACAAACAATAAAAATTATTTAAAAAATTTAGAGAAAAAAATATATAATAGAGATTCTCCATGGAGGAGATGTGGTTCTAGATCTCCTCCATTTTTATAGGAGATCTAGAACAAAAAGCTTCATTAATGGAGAATCATGATCGCCTCCATTTTTGGAGAAGATTTGGAACCATTTTGGATTTCTTCTAATGAAGATTGAGTTTCTTCCGCTAGAGGAACTCCAGGGGACGCCGGCATTGGTGGTGTCTTGAGGGATTGCTATGGTAGGGTCCTCGGATCCTTTTCCAGGTATATTGGGATTTCAGATGCAATTTCGGCTGAGATTACCTCTATTCATCAAGCTTGTGTGCTCTGCTCTGATTCCTCTTCTTTGTTGGGTAAAGATATTTCCATTATCAGCGACTCCAAAACTGATGTGTCTTGGGTTAATGGTTCGGGTATTGGCAGCATTAAGCATTTTAACCTGATTTTTGATATTCGAGAGATGTTGAGTTCGATGGGCCAAACGATAGTTTGTTTCAATTCTAGATCTTTTAACAGCTTTGCTGATTCGCTGGCTAAGAAAGGCTCGAGCAAGGAGGGTGATGCGATCTTGTGGGATGTTCATTGATCTGTTTTTGCGGGTTTCTCTTTTTCTTTTTGTTTTGGTTGCTTTTCTTTGGGCTGTTTTTGGCGTTTCTTCTGTCTCTGTTTTGGCTCTGGTTCGTTTTGAGCCTTGGGTTGTTTTGTGCGGCTGTGCCCCCTGGCCTTGTGTGGGTGGCTTCTTTTAATAAAGCTCTCCTGTTCAAAAAAGAAGATTGAGTTCTCCTCCATTTGATCTCCATGGAGATATGAAGAGATCATTTCAATTTTTTTATTTTTTTTTTATTTTAGTTTTATATATTTTTTCTGATTTTAATAATTTTCTAATTTTATTAATTATTTGATTTTTATATCTATTTTTTAAAAAAATTTCTATTTTTTTAATAGTTATTTTTTTTAATACATATACATGTTTTTTTTTTTGGGAGCCGATATTGACACCCATAAAAATGTTAAGCACACCCATATTTTAATAAAAAAATTTAATTACAAAAATATCCCAATAGGAATTTACCAATAAGGACAAATTAGTTTAATTTGTTTTAAAAAAAAAATACTATTTATGCCCATTAATTACACCAATTTCTTCAACTGCCTCACATTATTAAAAAAAAAAAACTCTAATTAAACCCTAATTCTATTTCTTTTTTTAAAAAAACCCCTAAACTTGACCCCTAGACGAACACACATTCAATACTATTTTCCATTCATATCAAGCTCTTATTATTTTCAGTTTAATGTATTACTGTTATTTTGCAATTAAATAGGGCTAAGAACAATATATCAGGTCACAACAACGATTCATCAATGGACTTGAAAATTTAATCATCTTAGAATTAGATCTCTAAGTTTGAAAAGTTGTTGGATAATCTGTTAGTAAGGTGATTCCACAGTCTTCCAACAATAATGTCGCTCGTCATTTTGATCCTACAAAGTAGATTCATAGATTTCAAGCCACTACACATGGACTGATGTATTCAACTGAAACTAAAAATCTATCTGGCTGCAGTAAGTAAGTTGGCTTACTTAAATGGTCGACTTCTAAAGGTTGAAGAGAACTGAAAACCACTCTCTCTCTCTCTCTCTCTCTCTCTCTCTCTCTCTCTCTAGCCTATCCAACCTTTACCGTCAAAATTAAACAACAAAGAAGCACTTTTGCAATTTACTCAAAAAACAAACAATTGAAGCCTTTTTGTTAAACAACATACGTCCATCTTCCACATTCTTTCATGGAATTAAACTCAATACCAAAAATCCTCAATAAAAGGATTTGCTTTGTTCTTTAATCGATTTTCGATTAGTTGATGATGCTCTCTTTCCTTGCAGCTTGTATTCTGTCCATTCTTATTCTTTCTTTTGTATAATTTTTCTGTTCTTGTGGTGCTTTATCCGGTTTTGATAGAGGAAAATCTGTCAATTTATGTTTAAAAATTTGTGTAGGAGCTGTGCATTTGTAAAATTGGGTGTGTAAATAAATTATGAGGGTTTATAAATAAATTGTATTAAAATGAAAACATTCATTTAAATAAGGGGTACTATTGGCATTAAGATGGGTGTTTCTAGTAATGTTTTAATTTTAAATTTTAGACATGGGTGTACTTATAAATATGGGTGTGCTTATCATATTTATGGGTGCTAATATCCGTACCATTTTTTTTTTCCATTCACTAATTTATTTAATATAATACTTCAAAATAATAGAACAAGGGCAAAACGAACATTTTCCCTTTACCATGATTGACTAACGGTGGTCAACTGTTAGTCAACGGGTCAAGGAGAGTTTAATGTCATTATGATTTTTTTGCCAGTTTTAGTATAATTATTCATATAACAAAAGTAAGTTTATGTAATTTACCCATCAAAAATGGGTGTATAAATAATTTCTTTGGGTGCCAATATCTGCACCCAAAGTCAAATTATATAGAGTAATGCTAGTCTATAGTCTGTACAAAACATTTGCCCAAATTATATGTCATGTGGGTTGTCAACATTTTGTAAATATCATGTAATTATATGATGAGGGATATGATATTGACAACTCACATGTTAGAGTAATACTATACAACCCAAAAAATTAACTTAAAATTCAACCAAAATGATGTGACAAATGAGTTGTTATCCCACACAAATCATGAGGTGATATGGTGAAAGATATGGCAAGGAAAAATCACTTACCACATTATTTTGGTTGATTATTGGGCTGAATTTTTGGGTTGACTAGCATTGGTATTATATATATGATTTGAAATTGGTGGCTATGGTTGTTTTTTAAAGTGAATCCTTGTAATTAAACCTAATTAAGTTGTTACCTTAATTAGTTAATATCTGATTGAATATCTCTTAAGCAATCTCATGATTGATCTTTAATTATTAAGTATTTGTTTTTGAAATAATATATTATTTGATAAGTTTAAAAGATAGACAATAATTTCTTTTTCACCACAAGCCATAAATTTCATATTAATTCCTGATTTATAATTATAGATTTATAGTGGTTACTTATAAATGTTAAGAATCAAGTCATATGTACCTTAATTCTCCTTTCCATTTATAACGTGTTTATTAATCAGGAATCTTATCCAAGGAAAGGGAATTAAGTTCCTAATTTTGAATTACAGTGTTTACTAATGTTTTGGGGAATTAAGTTCCGTGGACCTTATCTACAAATCAGGAATTAAGTTCCTGAAAGAAAGGGAACTTGATTCCCCTCACCCACCCTAGGAATCCAGTTCCCTTTCCTGATTACAAGGCGAATTCATGTATCTTTACTAAACTATCTTCACATAAAATTAATAATAATTAAAAAAAAAAACAACCGTGCATATATTTTTTTCGTTAATATCTCATGTGAAATTATGTTATAAAATATGTATAATATAATAAAATAAAAATGAACTGCGAATACCTTGAATTTGGTATGCATATATAAATGATTTTATTAGGAAAATAAAAAAGTTTGATATAAAAAAATTAAAAATAAAAAATAACCGCGACAAAAAAAATAATTGTGAACTAGCGTATACCGACTTCTTGTAGACGTTGCATGGTGTGTATATATATATATATATATATTTATATATATATATATATACATATAATAAATAAATAAATAGGAATAAGAAAATAACATGCCTTGATCGTGGAAGACTTAAGTTTGTATTTTTTTTTTCTACCGGCATTTTAGTTTATCCTATTAAAATTGATATATTATATATATATATAGCTCTATTTTGTATATAAAGTTATTTTTGTAATCAACTTTGTACAAATTTGATTATATTTCTAATTCTTCAAAATTAGTAAACACTGGAATTGAATTTAATAACTTAATTTTGATTCCCCTTCATTCCCTTTCTGGTAGAACTTGATTCCAATTCATTTCCATTCTCTTAAGGAATTAATGTTTTTTTTTTTTCCTAATTTACTTTCCAATAAAACCATTTCCTTTTCATTCTCATTCCAAATTAGTTAAGTTTTTGTTATCATAATTCTCTTTCCAATTAATTTTTTTTTTTTGAAACAACAGTTTTATTGATCAAAAACCCCAAGAGGTAAAAAATGATCTCATACAAAGCCACCAAAAACACAAAAGAGTACCCAACTTCACCAGAACAGAGGATGCACAAAAAACAACAAAGCTACAGCGAATAACAATCAAAACAAAGAAAGCTAAACCAGAAGGAAAACTCAATCAACAAGCACCCCATTCCAATCTGGCACCACAGCCACTAGAACCATTTTTAGCTAAGCTATCAGCTAGATAATTCGACTCCCTTGGCATGAATTTGAAGGTGATGCTGTCCATGGAAAACTTGAATTGACGAATGTCTTGAATCAGCCCAACCAGCTGAATATTACCAAAATCTATGCCATAGATCTAGGACACCACGCAACTAGAGTCACTAATGATAGTGATGTTGTTACGATGAAGGAAGGACTAATTAGTCACTAATAACTGACAGTCTCTATGGATTGCAAACACTTCAGCCGAAACGAAGTCCATAATTCCCACATAAAACGAAAACAAACACAATACCTTTTCGCTAGAGTCTCTAAGCACTCCACCGATAGCAGCTTCCCCCGAGCTACCTTTAATGGAACCGTCCACATTAAAATACAAATCCGCATCTGTTAGGGGTATCTATGTTCTACATCTAATAGCCTTGGCTTTGGTGGCATCAACACACCTTTCTTTCAAATCTAAAATGAGTAAAGTTAAGTCAGCATCAGATCCACTACCATGGTTCTTAAACCACAAGGCCACCCTAAACTTAATAGTGTCCAACACTTTACACAAATCAACTTGATTACCACGGAACACCATATCATTACAAATTTCCCATATGGTCCACACAATAGCAAAAAATAGAGTATCCCACACCCTTTTCCTTAATCGAGAAGGACATAATCCAAACCAACCATCCAGCCAGTCCAACACAGACAAGTTAGAGTAACAATTAACACCCCGCCATCCCATACTAATTCTCCATAATTCACAAGACCAAGCACAAAAAAGGAACAAATGATCAATGAATTCCATTCCTATACCACACAAAGGGCAATCAAAATTCATTAAATGACCAACACCAAATTTTCGCAAGACATCTTTCACCAAAATCCTACCCTTTAACAATTGCCATGTAAAAATGTCTACTTTAGGAGGAACAATTCCCTGATAAAGAAAATCAAGATACGAGGAAACCACGCCATTGTTAGTCTCTAAACATCTTCTGAATGAGCTAACAGAAAAAAGAACATTGGGACAAAAGCCAAAGCATCCCCAATATTCTTCTTAACAAATATATTATCCAGAGGCAACAAGAAGCAATTCCATTTCTCAACCTCCAAATTGAAAAGCAATCTTCTAAGCTTGACATCCCACATCCATATATCATTGTCCCAACATCCAAACTGATGCGGATAGGATTGCAGACTCGTATTTGGGACGTTTGGTGCACCCAAAACGAGCCTAGCTAGTAGACTCCTAAATGGCGTGCTCAACTAGCTTCGAAGTCTTTGTTTGTTTTTATGATTTGTTCTGTTTTCCTAGTTAGGATTTCTTTTTAGTTTAGTTTAAGTTAATTTAGAAGTCGATTCCTTGTGAAAGTCGACTTATTGCTTTTTCTATTTAAGTTGTTTGTTTCCAGTATTGTTAGTTGGGTTTTTGATGAATAATATTTCTTGAGTTTTACTCAATTTATCTTTCTTTCTCTTGGTATTCGATATAATCAACAGGTTTTAGATAACACAGGTTGATCTTACTCGTGAGATTGTCTTTCTCAAGCTTTCGTCTACATCAGTTTGGTATCAGAACTAGGTTAAAATTTCACTATCATGCCGCTAAGGAGACGTGTTAATTTCCCAAACGCTTGTGAGGCTCTGGTTGATGAAGTCTATGAATGTGACGAGATCTCACAGTTACGACAATAGGTGGAAACGTTGATGCAGCAGATGGCTGCCATGGCACGACAACATCAGGAGGCTCTAAACTCGCCATTCGAGGAGGAATCTGCTAATGAAGACAACCCGTTTGCCCCCCTCCAACCAAGGTAGAGAAGACCTATGGTTGATTCACGACGATGGGAGTCAGGGTTCAAGGTGGACATTCCCGAATTTCATGGGGGTTTGCAACAAGAGGAATATTTCGACTGGATTGCTGCATTAGAAGAGGTGTTGGAGTTCAAGCAAGTCTCGAAAAATAGGTGTGTTTCACTGGCTGCAACAAAACTTAGAGGACGTGCATGGGCTTGGTGGCAACAATTGAAACTAACTAGGACCATGTAGGGGAAATCCAAGATCGTTGCGTGGGAAAAGATAAAGAAACATATGTGAGCAACCTTTCTACCACATAATTATGAACGTCTCATGTTTTAGCGACTACAAAACCTAAAACAAGGCAATCGATCTATCGATGACTATACAGCAAAGTTTTATCAGCTGATCTCAAGGAATGCCATTATAGAGTCAAATGACATGCGGGTTTCACGATACATTAGAGGAACACGGATTCAATTCCAAGACGTTCTCAACTTATTTGACTCTGTAACCGTATCCAGAACTTATTAGAGGGCAATACAATTGTAGAAACAATTTGCAAGGAGAGGTATAGGTATGGGTATGGGTATGGCCAATTTGGGGCAGAGTAATAGTGTTGGTTGTGTAAGTGTCACACCACCATCCTTACCGTGAAACCAAATGCAGCACCACCACCAGCAGAACGTCTTCACGTGCTCGCTGTTTTAGTTGTGGGGAGATTGGCCATAGATTTACGAATTACAAGAGGGGACCAAAGAAATGGCCATTTGTGGATTCAAAAAATATGCAAGAAGAGCTCGAGGATGTAGAAACCGACCCAGCTTTTGATGATACCATGGTAACAAAAGAGGAACACTTAGAAGGAGATTTTGGGCTACTACTGGTGGTCCGACGCAGTTGCCTTGCTCCTCGCAGCGTTGATAATGATTGGTTGTGTACCAATGTGTTTCAGTCGACATGCACAATAGGAGGAAAAATATATAGGTTCATTATCGATTCTAAAAGTTGTGAGAACGTTATTTTTTAGGAAACAGTTCAAAAACTGTAGCTTGTAATTGAAGCTCATCCGCAGCCGTACAAGCTCATATGGCTAGACAAACGAAATGACATAACAGTGGCCCGAAGAAGCCACGTCTCCTTCTTAATTGGGACGATCTACAGAGACAAAACTTGGTGCGATGTGGTCACTATGGATGCTTGTCACTTGCTACTGGGAAGACTGTGGTTATATGATTGAAAGGTAATATATGATGGATTCCTAAACACCTGTACATTCTCATTCAACTTAATCAAGATCACACTTTTACCAAGGAAAGAAACAGCCGGAAATATTCCAACAAGTGAGAATAACAACTTATTATCCATGGCCAAGTTTGAAGCAGAGATGAGGGAATCAGAGGTTGTGTACGTGCTAATGAGAAGAGAGGAGGTTAGACTGAGTGATGCTCCTAATAGGGTGAGGCCGTTTTTGGACGACTTTAGGGATGTGTTTCCGACCAAGCTACCGGACGACCTACCGTAGCTGCGCAATATCCAACATCAAATTGACCTCGTGCTAGTTGCTACCTTACCAAATAAGCCACACTTCTAGATGAGTCCCAAAGAGCATGAAGAGTTGAGGTGCCAAATAGAGGAATTATTAGCAAAGGGACATATCAGGGAGAGTTTTAGCCCTGCGCTGTTCCTACTCTCTTAACCTCGAAGAAAGACGAGTCCTGAAGAATGTGTGTTGACAGTCGAGTAATAAATAAAATCACCGTCCGTTATAGGTTCCCTATTCTGAGATTGGATGACTTGTTGGATCAGTTGAGTGGATCCATGGTCTTTACTAAGCTGGATTTAAAGAGCGGATATCATCAAATCCGTATCAGTTCGGGGGACGAGTGGAAGACAACCTTTAAAACTCGAGAGGGCCTTTTTGAGTGGTTGGTAATGCCTTTTGGGTTGTCAAATGCACCGAATACGTTCATGAGGGTGATGAATCAAGCCTTGTGACCTTACATTAGCAAATGTGTAGTGGTGTATTTTGATGATATCCTAATTTATAGTGCTAACCAAGAATTGCATCTACAACATCTTCGTGAAAATCTTTTGATTTTACGTTGGGAAAAATTAGTCACAGTAGCGAAAAAGTGCACAATCCTAATCGACAATATGCTTTCCTGGGATACATTATGTCTTTGAAAATGCCTACAAGGTTATATTAAACAACCTAGGGGGGGTGAATAGGTTGACACACTAGTTTTAAAAACTCTTTCGTGACTAATGTTAAAACCTTGGTGAGCATACAAATTAACCTTGAACAAGATTGTTATGAGAAAACAATATGCACAAGTATACTCAATTCACCACCCTTAGTCTACAAAACATATACCAAGAAACAATGTATCTCATATATAAGTACATTAAATAAAGAGCACATTCCACAAGTTGTGTTATGAATATTACAATGAAAGATCACTAAGTAAAACTTTACAACTTGATATAGAATATTACAAGATACAATGTTAAAACACTTACAAGATACAAGAAACAAATGTTGATTCAACAAACAATGTGGGCATCTCTTTATCAATAACATGTTTACAAAGATGTGAGAAATTTAAGATCATAAACAAGTTATCTAGAACAAACATACAAATATAAAGAGATAGAGATAGAGACATTTGACACATTGATTTTTACGTGGTAAACCTCCAAAGAGGAAACATTCACGGGTTGAATCCACAACCACCGGCAAAGCAAATCCACTATATAAAAGGGCATACACACTCAAGGTTATCAACATTATGATATCCACCTCAAGCTATCAAATCATAATCTACCATTGGGCTAGTGAATCATTAAACCTACTCCCTATCCAAAGTGTGTCCTACACCTCTAGGAAGCAACTTCCTATCCAAGGCTCTCAAGCCTCTAGGAAGATTTCCTTACTTAGCTATCTAGATCACAAGAATCCTAATCAAGCTTCCCTAGCTCAACCATCCGGAATACTACACTCCTAGCTAAGACTTTTGTTTGGCTATCCGGAACACTTTCCTAACCAAGTCCTCTTGCTCAAATTAAAGCTTCACTCACTCCAAGAGGAGACTTCCACCTTTTGTAAGGAAAATGATCTAAGTGATGCAAATGATGCAAATACATGCAACATAGAATATATGATTAATACATCCTATGGAAACTAGAAATAATCAATGAGCACACAATGTATATTTTTCTAGTTTATGATCCAAAACATGACACCATACAAAATGATTCATGAGCATATGAAATGTATGGATAAGGTACACTTCATGAAGATCTAGACATAGGCAACAAAGCACACAAAACAAGGTTGTCTAGACCTTAAACATGAACAACAATCTAGAGCATGCAAAACACCTAAAACATGCCAAAACCTAGATTCTATTCATGTTGTTAAAGCTTGAAAACTAAGCATGTTCATTAAGCATATAGTCAAGACTTTAGAACACAAACAACAAAAATGCTAGAATTACAAGATATGATCAATGAATATTCTAGCAAGTACTTAGAGCAAATATATACACAATAATCAATTAAATCCTAATTAGCTCTAAATACAAAAACAAATGTGCTAATCCTAGAATTATTCAATTAAAGGATCAAAGCACATTTCAAGGATTATTAACCATAAAATGATTCAATCAAGTCTCAAATAATCTTAGATATCAATCTAATCACAATACAACTCTCAATCATATGAAAATCATAGAATCCAAGAAACTAGTTCACATATGTCTATAATTAGACTTTTGATTAGTATTGATTGTGAAGATATCTTTCTCAATAGCATTCACTATACATACACAGACATATAAAAGAAGAAACCCCAAGCAAATTGAAGGTTATAAAAGAAGAAATCTCAAAGATATGAACACTACCTTGCAATCATGAGCTGGTTTGTTTTTGACAGTGAAACCACCATAAAAGTTGATTAAACAGCTGCAAGACCACTTGGAAAACATAGAGGACTTGATCATGAACACTCTCCAATTTGAATCAACCAAATCTGACTTCGTATAAGAAAGTAATAGTGTTTGGAAGGTGAGAAAAATTATAGAGAAAATTATGGACAGATTTCTATTTTCTTCTTGTTTTAATGAATAGAAGGGAATGAGAAATATTTAAAAGGAAGAGAGGGAGGGAAAGGACCAGGCAACCAGCATGTGCCACATCAGCCCCATGTGTGGACCGCGTGTGGCACACGTGGGCAAAAGGCCATGCTGGCTGATCAATTCAGATTCTACTTATATTTTAGCCCTTTTTCCTGTCATTTTTACTTGTTTCTTAAGGCCCTTTAGGGTGGTTTGATGTGTTTGATAAGCTGTACAGGTCTCTTTACATAGAAGTGGCGCAAATATCTGATTATGGAAGAAACGGTGTCAAAGGATGAAGAAAAGGGCAATTTTACCAAATTTCCGCGGGTGTAGGCAACCTACCTACATGGCGGTACATCAAGCGGCCAACTGCAAAGGAATTTCCATGAATTACCGCGGCCCAAGCAAGTACCTACTAAGCGGCACATCCTGCGTCAAAGTACAGAGGTGCATCGTCCAAATTTTCACGGGGTAGGCAACTGCCTATCAAGTGGTGCATCAAGCAGTCAGCTCCAGAGGTGTCACCTTATATTTTCCGCGGGGTAGGCAACTTACCTACCCAGCGGTACATGCGGCGGTTATTTCTAAACCTGATTCGTCTAGGTTAGCGAGTGACCTATCTTTGAGTTGTTATATATAGAGCACAGAGGGGTGTTCTAAGAGAGGGTGGAGATTGCGAAAATACCAAACCATTCTTTCTTTTTTCATTCTTGGAGAATCTTAGAAAGCAAGAAGACGACGGGGATTTCAAGACAAGATCATATTGCCACCATGGGTTCTTTCTTCTTCTCTTCTATGTTTTTATTCTCTCCATTGATGTGTAACTAAACCTTTAACTAGGGGATTGATGTAACCAATTTTGGATAACTCTATGTGAACAATTAGTCTATCTTTTGTAAATCAATTGGGTTTTAGTCTTGTCTATTGAATTAATTGCTCTATATTCCTTATTCATATTATTTTGTGGCCTCAAATGATATGGGTTTATGATTTAGTTTATCTATGAGATTAGGGTTTAGATGTGAATGGCCTTTTCCATTTAAATTATGATCATAAGCTTAATAGACTTGAAAATTAATGTTTGCATGGCCTTGTTGCATTGATTTGGCTTAGAGTTTTGTTCTAAAGGATTTCTAACCGTAACTTGACACATGGCCTTTGTGTGAGTGGTGGGAAAGAGATTCGTTCTTAATTGTTTATAATCAAAACAAGCCCTAAACTAAATTGAAGTGTTTATTGAGACTGATTGTGAGCATTGAGTATCTAAGAAAGGTGCATCGATTCCCTAGTATTTCTCTCCATATATTCATTCCTTGTGTGAGTTAATTTGATTTGATTTGATTTTAGTCTTTAGTTCAAGTATTCATAATTTAGGTTAATTTTAGATTTCATCAAATTTCCAAAACAAAGCATTATGCAATTTAGTTTTTCGCACTTAGAGTAAATCCTTGCTATATTAATTGGCATTCGACCGATAGAATTGCCGATCCCAGTGAACGAACTTTTTTAGTAAATTGAATACAGATTTTACTGCATCAATTTTGGCGCCGCTGCCGGGGATTGGTATAGATTTTATTAAGTTGAATCTAGTTAGTTCAGTTTAGGTAGTGTGTGTCATTAGTTTTAGTTTTAGTTTTCTTTTCTCTCTTTTTTTCAATCTACTTTGTGGTAGTTTTATTTTTGGTGTTTCAAGTTTTACAGGTGTATGAACGGACGTCGTTCGCTTGGAGGTATTTTGATCCCTGCTAACGACGAGATTGACCGAGTAGGCCAGGTTGCTAGAGAGTTCGAAGAAATGGATCCTTTGGTTGAGGAAATGGGAGATTGAGTTGCCCAACGTGACCGGGTTATTTAGGCCGAAGGAGAGGTTCAAGATGAACAAGGTGTTCAAGAAAGCCCACCTGGCTCACCAAGACGTGCATTAGAGGATGACATCAAGACAATGAGAGAGTCCAGACAACTTCAGTTGGGAAACAAACCACAACCAATTGTGTTGGATGCTGCAGCCAGGAGTTATGAGCTAACGAGCACGCATTTCAATATGTTGCCATCTTTTCACAGTTTGGCAATGGAAGACTATCACCAGTTCATGAAGGACTATCAATCTATTGTGGAGACATTCCCTATTGGTAGACTGACTGAAGAGCAATTGAGGATGAGGTGTTTCCGGTATTGTTTGAAAGACAAGGGCATGAAGTGGTATAATTCATTAAAGGCAGGATCGTTGACATCGTGGGAAGATGTGTGCAATGCATTTTTCAACAGATTTTTCCTTAATTCTAAGACAAAGAAACTCCGAATCAAAATAGAGAGTTTCAGTGAGGAGGATGGTGAGTCTTTCCATGAGACATGGTTGCGATACAAGGAGCTGTTAGATCAAATTCTCCCTCATATGGTGACAGAAGAGTACAAAGTCCATACCTTTTATGATGGATTGACACCTTTCACCCAAGCCATTATTGACAACACTTGTGGAGGTGCTATTACGAAGAAGTTTGCTTTAGAGATTAATGAGATCTATGAGACGTTGGCTCTGAATTCACAACATAGGAGTTCAACTGTTAGAAAGGCTAGAAGGCATGAAGTCAGTCAGAACACTGGGTTGGAAATTCAAATGGCTAATCTTGCCAAGCAGGTACAAGCTATGATGGCCCAAAATTCGAATAGGAATCAGCAGCAAGGAGGAGTGAATTCAGTGCAAGATAGGGATGGGATGTCGTTTGAAACAGAAGAGGTTCAAGCTTTCAATTACCAAAGAGGGAGAAATGACCCCTACTCAAACACCTATAATCCTGGATGGCGTAATCACCATAGCTTCTCCTATTCTGACCCGAACACTGCTTTGAATGGTTATCAACTATCTCAACAGAACACTTAGGGAAACAATCAAGAGAGTTACAACAGAGGTAATTACCAAGGTAAAGGATCCAACAGTCAACCTCAACAATGGAACAGTGCTAAAAACAGAGACAGTGCCACTTATCCGCCCAAAAAGCAGTCTTTAGAAGATATTGTGTCATCCTTTACTGAGACTACACAGTGCTTTTCAGAAGTTACAGAACGTAGAATAGAAAACGTTGAGCAATCTATCAAGACTTTGGGGACACAAATGGGGTCATCTATTAAGAACTTGGAAACACAGATGGGGCAAGTTATCGACACAGTTCGTAGGAATGAACCGGGACGGTTTCCTAGTCAATCAGAGTAGGCAAAGTCACTGATTGTGTTAAGAAGTGGGCGAGTGTTAGACAATGAAGTTGGGGTAGAGAGGAACAATAGGGACCTAGGAGATCAAGAGAAGATGAGAGTCAGAAGGAGGCTAGAATAGAAGAAGAAGAGGTAGTGGTTGAGTCAGCACCTAAGAAGACCTCAGCTTTACAAAAGTCACCAGATTCATACTTGGCAGTGTGAAAGCTGAGCTGAATTTGTATTCTCAACACTGAAAAGTATCGGAAATATAAAAATTGAAAAACCATTAGAATACTTTAAAAAAATGTATCCGACACGTATCGGGGTGTATCTGACATGTATTGGTATCTGACACACTCTAATATGCGATTCGTTGGCCTCCTTGAAATATCCGTGCTTCATAGGTCAGGAGTCATTTCCATCGATACTGATATTTAGAGATAATTAATGAGAAAGTTCAAATTAGATGATGATTGGATAACTTACATACGTACATTATTTGTTTGTTAATTATTTGATACTTTGATTAACAAAAACAAAGAGGGATGGAGTTTTTGCTCACCCCTTTAAGTGTTCAAAAGTTAACAGAGGGTTAACAAAAAAAAAAAAAAAAAGTTAACCGAGGGTTAACTAAAATTAACTATTATATATTTAACACTCGGTTAACTAAAATTAACTATTATATATTTAACTCTACTAAGAATCTTGTATCCCGTCCTCACAGAGGTTCGACTTAGGATAACTGATTAAATGGTTTCATTTTCTGACATTTTGATCTACTAAAAGACTAAACAAACCATCACGCTCATACTTAAAACCTAAATATTGGTTTAAAAGTGTGATTACGTTAGACTATATATACTTGTGACCACAAATAAGCGTTCAAATACCCATAATGATGTTGTATTTATTGAATACTTATAATTTAAGAAATTTATTTAGATTATATCATACAAATAAATCGAAATGGGTTCTTTTATTTTAGTTAGCTGGTAATCCAGTACTCTATTTAAGTTCATCGTATAGCTCAATCTTTCGGCGATTCAGTGGCTGCTCGGGCCTTGCATTGTCTTTATATTCTGGTTTCAATGGAGCCTTCAATGCCGCTACCTGCTCCTGACTGATAGTTTTCACCTGCACGTTTTTATTTTTGGAGAGTCACTTATAAATCTGTATGACCTCCATGTACACTTACGATCACATTCTGAAAGAAAAAAAATACCTCGCCGAGGATGGTCCAAATGACGCCCTCCTTGCAGGGAGGAGTGGTAAAAGAACCAATGTATCTATAAAATTTGCGGTAATTTTGCGTCAGTGGCTTTGTATTAAGCATCCCAACATGAACTTTAGTTATGTTGTTTTCGGACAGCATTTCGAGTGCATCTCCAAACTGTAATTATATAAATATAATGTCTTCATTAATTATGATATACAAATATACAAACCCACAATTAATTATATAATATTTATAACATATATATATATATATATAGTAATTTTACAATGAAGACTTTTACGATGCATACTTTAAACATCTTTAATGAAATTGCATGTAATCAAATGTTTTTCGATGAGATTTTTTGTATGCATCCTCAGAAAATTAAAATACACATTTGGTAAAAATTTGGAAATTTTTTGGATTTGAAAACTATTTTTTCTTATATTTCCTTATTTTTAAATGTTTTATCTTCAAAAAAATCGGAAAAAATTAGTTCTTGCACCCGAAATTTTTTGAAATTTTTTTTCATAAATGTATTTCAATGTTTTCACCATCCATACAAAAAATCAAATCAAGATTCAATATATTTCATACAATTTCATCAAAGATGCTTAAAGTGTGCATTATAAAAAAGTCCTCATTGGAAAATTAATTACTATATATATAGAAATATACCTTGGCAAGGAATGGATCCACCTCCATAGGAGAATTACCAAACCGATAGAGGATTGCGTTCACTGCGCTGCTGTTATCTTGTGCACGGTGGACTAGATGCAGCTCCGCTGCAAATCTGACATTTCCAACCATAGAATATTAATGTTTACTGATTGAAACAAATCAATTTTTCAAGATGTATGTGTGTCTCCAATTCACATCGTGTCAGGTGATATGAGAATAAAATGTGATAATGGGCGGAGGGAGGTGGGTGTCAGGATGCCCTAAAACATGGAATTTTTGTAACTATAATCTTTAGAATATCAATAAAGTCATTTGTTTATATTTAAATCCTGTAGTATTTACAATGAAAGATTATTTTTGTCAAATGCAAATGTTCTAAGCTCCATGACTAAAAGCGGATAAAGAATTATTCACATAAAGTTGTTATGTGTGATAAACATAATTATTTATATGGTCTAAAGATAATTCACAACTTAAGATAGAGACTGAGCACCCTATCTTGAATGGGAGTAGTGGTGTCAAAATGTGCCGGGCCTGGAGGGCCCGGCACGGCCAGATTGGTGGGCCGTTCCTGGCACGGCCTGCTTGTAGCGCGGGCAAGGCCAGGCACGGCCCACAGTGTGGCCCGGGCCGGGTCACATATTACGGCCTGGCGGGGGCTGGCGGGCCGGCGGGCCAAGCCCGCCAGGCCGAACGTTAAATTTTTTTTTTTTTTTTTTTTACCGTTGAAGTTAAAAAAAAAAAAAAATTAATATGGCACGGGCCGACCCGGCCCGACACATGTGGCACGTGCCGGGCCTACCATTCATGAAAACGGGCCGGCCCGGCCCGGCACAGCCAATTCCTGTGTCGTGCCAGGCCAAGCCCGTTTTCATAAATGGGCTCATTAGGCACGGCACATGTGGGCCGGGCCGGCCCATATTGACACCACTAAATGGGAGTGACGAGTCTAGATTCACCAAAGTGGAGACTTTGATTAAAAGGATTTTTTTTTGTTTTTTTTTTTTTTTTTTTTTTTTTTTTTTGAAATAGTTATTGTATAAAAGGCAACAGCCAAGGCTCAAGAAAGAGCAGAACAAGGGACGCAAGCAGTGGCGGACCTAGGAATTTTAGTCAGATAGGGCACTTGAATAAATTAAAATCACAATTATATGAAAAACTACTTAAAAATTAAGATCATAGTAAAATCGTTTTTTTATAGATAAAATAAAATAAATAGAACACTTAGATGAATTAAATAATCTTACATTCAAAAGAAAATAAAAACAAGAAAAAATATTAAAAACTAAATAATAACAAGAAAAACAACATAAATATTGAAAAAAAAAATTAAAAGAATAAATTACAATCTAAATTTATAATAAGAAATTTTGTTTTGCATTTATATTGAATTCAATTTAAATTTATACAAAAATAATTTATTAATAACTATTACTATACATTTTTTTAAATTTTTTATTCTTCAAATCATTGGTAAATTTTTTATTTTTTTATTTTTTGAATGGCACAATTTAATCATCAGCGCCTAAGGCCGGCAAAAGAAACCAAACACACAAACACAGCACCAAAACGTACTGGTAAATTATTGATTTATTGATTCTAAATAAATTAAAACTATAAAATAAAGTAAAATACTAAGGATAAAATAAAATGAATCATAGTAATAGATTAACTATTTTAATCTAATAAAGTAAAATCTGAGATTTTAGGGTTTATTGATTGAGTGTGTTAGTTATGTCAAATTAAGACTATTGGAAATAATAATAAAAAAATAATATATAATTTAATATAAAATAAAATTGAATTAAGTAAACACAAAGTAATGGTAGTTAAGAAATTGATTACGACGGAATAGAGAAAATGAATCAGAAAAGATAATAAAATAAATAAGACATAAAAAATTAGAAGGAAGCCAAAAATAAAAATAAATAAAAATAAAAAATTAGAACATAAAATTGAATTAACCAAGTACTTATTTGTGAGATGGGTGTCGAACCAAGCACCTTAAGTCTAAAACTAAGATCCACTACCCACTATACTAACAATAACTTCACCATACTAACAATAACTTCTTGTTAAAGGTTCTTAATAAATATGTATATATAAAATATACAGAGGATCAAATTTAAAAAAAAAAAAAAAAATTGAGGTAGGGCACGGACCCCACCTGGTCTCCACGTGGGTCCGCCCCTAGACGCAGGCCCAAGCCACCCACAGGAAGACACCCCAAAACGGGCACACAACATTTGATTAAAAGGATCTACTACATGGGATGTACTGAATTGGATCATGTGAATCGTATAATTCTATTTACCATTAATAGGATATT
Source organism: Acer campestre (assembly GCA_954870605.1). Taxonomy (NCBI): domain Eukaryota; kingdom Viridiplantae; phylum Streptophyta; class Magnoliopsida; order Sapindales; family Sapindaceae; genus Acer; species Acer campestre. Next base: position 22,655,372 of record OX940805.1, read on the forward strand.
ATATTCACAATTATAGCAACCAGGATGTCTATCTTAATTTTGAAATAAATAATTAACATATGATTATGAATTATAATATTTGAGTTGTCGATGAGTACGACTATTTCATAAAAGTTTATTTCTCGACTATTTGGTATTATTAATTTTTTTTGATCATAAAGAACATATATTTATAGAGGACATCGTGGCTTTTATTATAAATAAGAGTAAATACCACATTATGGGTCTTACGGGTCTTGGATAATAAACTTCAACAATGAGTATTCAATAAGAGTTATTGAATTGTGGTTTCTTAATAAATCAAATTATTCATTAGATGTAAGGACAGTCTTAAAGAACAAAATAATTGGAAAGGCAAAATTATCATTTAATGGTACTTCTAATTATTGGTATTTTTTTATGAGGATACATGTTCAATAAAATTGCTAAGGGTTTAAATATATTAAGTATTAGATTATGTTTTTCTTTTATATTCAAGAGTGCAATTTTAGTTTTTTAGTAGAATAAACTAAAATTAATAGATTTAGTTCAATTGATTAAAAGTTAATCGGAATTGGGCTAAGTCTATTCAAGCTTGAATTAAAATAGCCCGCACAATCCCCTAACTTCAAGAAAACTTGGATCAAAAGGTTCAAAAGTTGGGCTCAAGGGAACAAACTAGAATCTAATTGGACTCTTGCTTAAGAGTAGATTTGGCCACCTTTGAGTAAGGTGGGCTGAATCTACTTTGATGGATAAGGTGGATGGTCACTACACTTAGGTTGAGTGCCATTAGAGTCTACTTCTTCTAGATCATTTCTTGTTTAGGAAAGTTTCCTAATATATTAAGAAAATCAATTATTTAGAAAGTTTAGCTTCCTTGGAGGAAAATATTCCTATTTATTAGGAAATAGAAATAGAAAAGAATAAAAATATGGGATATTTAATTATGATAGTCATAATTAAATAAAGATTTATTTAAATACAATTTTAATAAGATTAAAATTGTGAATCATAGTAGGACTATGATTGTGTATCCAGTAAAGATTCAAACTTCTTCTCTTGAATAAGGGGTGTGTGTTTTCTTGGTTTGGGTTGAAGCTCAATGTCAAACCAAACAAATATGGATCAATGTGGCTATATTTCAACCCAAACCAATGTGATTTTTCAAACCGATTCAAACCAAACCAAAAACAGGTCAAGTTGGTTTGGATAGGTTTATTGGTTTAGATTTGAACTCAATTTTTTTTTTAGGTATTATATTATAAAAAAATATTTTAATAAAAAAACCATAACATAAAATATTAATTATATATATAAAGGAAGTACAGAAAAGTCAAACGAGGAATTACTATATGTATATATATATATATATATATACACCCCGATTAAAGACATGTTTGACCATATTTGTGCTTTTGAAACTCAAATACATCAATCAATCAGAAGAATTGTATCAAAACAAATAAATAAACTATAAAAGCTTAAAGTAATCAGTAAAAGTTATAAAACCTGGACTAAATAGAAAACATAGATGAATTTTATATTTTGATTTTACTTTTTAAAATATGTGGTTTGGTTTAGATTGATGAATTATTTCACTTAGCCCCAAACCGAACCACCTTTAATTAGTTTGTCCAAAGGACATACCAAACCATCCATTTTTTATATTTGTAATCGAACCAACCCAAACTTTATGGGTTGGCAAACTTTATGGTTGGGTTGGTCGGTTTGGTTTGGTTTGACGGTTTTTTGAACACCCATATCTTGAATGTTATGAATAGTTAGCATTATTTGAAGAAAGAAGTTGAAGAATAATAAGCTAATTATTTTTATTGGTGTGATAAGTACACAAGCAAGAGTAAATCAATTATTCTTTTTTTGAGATCTATTCTTTTTCTCAAGAGCTTGGAGGAGTATTGATTCAATGAATAAAAAGCCCACATTTCTAGATGATTCACATTCGTGAAAAGATTGGAATATGAAATGGTTGATACACATTAAAGGTACCGATAAAGTTTTGATTTAATGTTTTTTTAATGAATTCGATCCTTACTCGAAAAATTTGAAACCGTTTTTGTTTTACTTTCTGCTGTGCAAATTGGGTTGCAAATTGGTTTTTGAACCATGGCCCCCCTTCCCTAAAAAAAAGTTATAAAAATTTTATAAAACAAGTTTATGAAATTATCTTTATATTTTAAAAGTTTTTCATTTTGGCCCTTTCAAAATTTTTTGTTTTTGTATTTACATGCATGACATCAAATATACTAATGCACACCCCAAGAATTGAGTCCTCAAATATAATGTTGGAGAGAGAGTGAGAGAAAATATATACACCTTTGTCCTTCAATGAGATGCTCTGAAGGAGTGTGCCAGTGCATCTCTTCAAAATTGTAAATCTTACCATTTATCTTCATCCCTCCAATTTCTCCATCATATTTCAGCTACAAATGCAATACACACACACACACAAAGTTGATCAGCTTTATTTTATTTTTTTTAATTAAAACCCTAAATGGAAAAACAAGGAAGAAGAGAAGAACCAGACAAGTTTAAAAACAAACAAACCGCAATATGGATAACCGCATTAAAGAGTGTAGCATTAGCAACAGCATCGTATTGCTTAAAGAGTTTCAAGTTCTGGTTGAGGACTGTGTTGTTCTGTATAATGTTGACAGGAGACTGTTTTGACCCTGATGAACATAAAGCGTATTCTGGTTTCAACGTCCCCCAATTGCTAGGACCAGTTGCTCCACTGTAGCTGAAATGAACTGAGCCAACAAACAGAATTTTATTCATATATATATATATATATACATACATACATACATACATACATACATACATCAACAAACACAATTAATAACTCATAGTTTAGGCAGAATTTTGGTGGACTCGATCGAAAATAGGCAAAAAGCAAGAAAGTAAAATGATACGTACCCTCATGGTCAACGGCCAAAGCCAAGCCGAGGAACAATGAAATGGCAATGACAAAGAATGGGATTTTAGAGATCATTTTTGGCTCTTGATTTCCTCAACTACAATAGGGAGTGGCATTATATATATATATATATAGAGCCAAATTATATTTACACTAATGATAGAAAACCAAAAACATTAGTCCAAAAACCAACCCAAATATATGGCAAGTAATTAGTCTTTTTCATATCATTTATCACATCGTCTCATAATTTGTGTACTAATACTAGATAACCCAAAAAATTAGCCCAAAACTCAACCCAAATGATATAGCAAGTGATTTGTTCATTAACCACATCATCCCATGATGTGTGATGATGTGTGTGGTAATGACAACTCACTTATCATATCATTTGAATTGAATTTTGGGTTATTTATTTGGGTTGAATAATATTACTCTAATTTGTGTGTTAATGAAAACTCATTTGCTATATTATTTGGGTTAATTTTTTGGTTTCTATAGTATTAATCTTATATATATGTTTGAAAATCGAAATTGTGTCTCAAAAGCTCTACAAACCTCTACTTGACTTTTTTAGAGTTATTTGGTTAGGCTTTTGAGATTGTCTATTTAAATTGGCTAGTAAAATTTAAACTTCTACTAGTTAAAAACTCATGGAGAGGACTGAGGAGCTTTTCTAAATAGATTTTTTAAAAAATAAAACAATAATGATACTTTGCATAAATTTGATGTCCAAATGATGTGGTATCACTGTAATTCATTCATTTAAATTATATTAGATTTGCATAATTTAAATGAATGAATTATAATGATGCCACGTCATTTGGAGTAATATAAAAAAATAAAAATAAATAAATAAATAAATAAAAACAGTCTACTGCTATAAAAATGATTTTTAAATTACCAACCAAATAATTATAATTTTTTTTCAAAAGCTCCATTTCTAATGGATCTACTATAAGTAGACCTTTTAGAAATTGAGGTTTTTCAAAAACACAATCAAACAAGTTCTACGGTTGTTTTTAAAAATGAATTAATACTTATAAACCAAATTAAGTGGTGAGCTTAATTAGTTGATTACTGATTTGTAATTACAATGTTCACTTATATATTTTAAGAATCAAGACCTTAATTCGTCTAATTTCCACCTAAGAAATTAAGGGTTTTTTTTTTTTTCCTAATTTTCTTTCTAACAAAACCTGATTTCCTTTTCATTTTTATTCTGAACTAGTTAAGTTTTTTTTTCTTAATTCTCTTTCCAATTAAACTTGATTCCCTCTTCATTTTCATTCCGAATTTGTTAAGGTTTTTTTTTATTTTCCTAATTCTCTTTTCAATAAAATCTGATTCCCTTTCATTTTCATTTCGAACTAATGAATGTGTCATTGACCCTCTAATTGTGGCATTTTAACCATCTATCATCCGTGCATAATCTTAGAAGTAGTTGATCAACGAATATCCGCTTCAAATAAAGCACAAAACCAAAAAGGAAAAAAAAAAATTCATATTGATGCTACAATTTCTTTGCATTTTTTTAAAAAAATAAATAAATAAAGCAACATGCACATTGATATTGTGGTGAAGGTTCATTCTTATGCGTTTGTATTAATGTTTTTTTTTACGTAGCCAAGGAATATTATTATTAGTTTATAATTTCTCCAAACTAGCTCCAAAGAAAACAGAAAAATATGTGATTATACAGAAAACTTTTAGAGTTCAATACAATAATAAAATTATATAAATAGGAATTAATAGGAATTGGGTTGGGCTAAACAAACTTAAATTTGTAACTTAATTTTTGGTTTCAATATCTCAAACATTCATGTAGTACTTTTTTTTTTTTTTTTTTTTTTTGAAAAGGATTCATGTAGTACTTTATATTTATTTTTTAAAACTTTAAATTAAATGTTATTTCCTTTCAAAAAAAAAATGTTACTTAATTGACTTTTGAATTACATAATTCTTTAATATTACTCAATAAAACATTTCAATTTACATACATTTCTTTAAAAATCAAATCATATTTTATTAGTCATTATATACATTCACAACAATTAAAATTATAATTTACACAATATATATACTTTTTTTTTTTTTTTGAAGAAAACTGTTTTTGAATCTAAGCGTAGTATTAGCAACAACATTAAACAAACAATTTTCCGATTAACTTTACAGTAGATTATTTTTTTAGCACAACAAACCGCGATTATTTTTAAAACTACAGTAATTAATAAAACCTTACTGCACCTAATGCGATTCTCTTTCTCTTTAGGAAAAAAAAAAAAAATTAGGCCTATTTATAGATATAGTATAGACTAAGGGAAGGTCGTAGATCAATATCTCTTTAACAAAAAAAAAAAACAGTAATTAATAAGAATCTTATTGCAATTAATGCAATTCTCTATCTGTCTACAAAACAAATTAGGCCGATTTATAAATACGGTATGGCCTAATGGAAGGTTGCAGCTCTCTATATCTTTAGCAAAAATAAAATAAAAAATTAGTAGGTAAAAAGAATATTAATGCAATTAATGCGATTTTCTATCTCTTTAGAAAAAAAAAAAATAGTAGGCCAATTTATAGATATGATATAGAGTAATGGAAGTTTAACCTAAAGGCTTTAATGCTTGTTTTTGATGATAATAAACATTGATGAATTCTAACAAAGTTTGATTTCAAGGTGTTATAGTAAAGTTGCAAGTATATTGAAATTGGATTTGGATCATCTCCTCATCTCACATTGTCCTCACCCTGTCCTCACCTAAATCAATAATCTTGTTTAATTCTATCTTTTGATAGAGTAAAGACAAAAAATTAATATAAATAATCTAGACCTTGATTCGTTATATTAGACATATGGCAATAGATTATGGAGGTGGAGACAATTAAGGTGAGGAGAGGGTCCAGATCCATTGAAATTATAGCAAAATGCAACATGCAAGGCTCTTATAAGAATTCATTTTACATGCATGGAGAAGCAAAGATAAAGCTTTTTGACATCAAACATACATTTTATTGAAGCTTGAAGCAAACAAAACTAATTTTAGAATTAATTGTTCTTTAATTTGTTAACTAATTTAAGTTTGCATATGGATTGAATGACTTGGCTCAAATGATCTAGTTTTTGGACCTTAAGATCCTTTAATCATGTTTATCATATCATCCTAAGTGTTTTTAGACCCCATCTCAAATTGGTTGAGTTATATTTGTCATTTAGGCATGAAAAACCAACCTAAAATGCATGATAGTCAATCAAGGGTGTAATTGAAAGTTTATAAGACTATAGGGGCCAAAATATAACTTATAGAAACCCAACTGAAATGTTTTAAAACTATATGGGCCAAACGGTAATTGACTATAAGTCCCAACGGTCATCTTTTCAAATTAGGCCAACTTATAGATATGGTATATACTATGTATGTTTGGTATGGCTTTTCAAATTGAGCTTCTATAGTAGATCTTTTTAGAATTGAACTTCTAAGAAGTTGAGCTTCTAATAAAAAGTCATATATTGTTTGGTATTCAGTTACAAAAGTGCTTTTTAGTAACTGGATTGTTTAACAGTACATTTCCAAAAGTGCTTTTAGTTGTGATAAATTACAAATTAGGGCATAAACAATGGATTTATAAATTATGACTGTAAGGAAATAAAAAAGATTACCAAATCAACTGGTACAAGCCAAAAAAATAATCAAAGGTATTATATAAATAGGCAATTACATATACACAAGTACATAACAAAATCACAAATACATGAGTTAAAAAAATTATAAGTAAATAACAAACGCATCAATATTCTTCAAATACCTAACAAAATCACAATTACTTACGTTTAAAAAACAATACATGAGTTTTAAAAAAAAAAAAAAAATCATAGCTACATGAGTTTAAAAAATAGTTACATATACATGAGTTTTTTTTTTTAAAAAAAAAAAAATCACAGATAGATGAGTTTTATTTTCTTATAAACAAAATAATAGGTTCATGAATTAAAAATCACATATATATGAGTTTTATTTTTTGTATAAACAAAATCACAGCCTCACATGTAAGTAAGTTTTAAAAAAGAAAATATCGTAGATATAGGAGTTTTACAACAACAACAACAACAACAACAACAACAACAACAACAAAAAAAGATACTTGAGTTTTAAAAAAAAAAAAAAAAAAAAATCTATAATAGATACATGAGTTTAAAAAATAATGTCACAGATACATGAGGTTTTTTTAAAATATAAAATAAAAATAAAAATATCACATGTACATGAGTTAAAAAAATCACAAATATATGAGTCTTAAAAACAAAAATCACAAACACATGAGTTTTGTTTTTGTTTTTGTTTTTAAATAAAACAAATCACAGGTAAATGAGTTTTAAGAAAATCACAATAAAAATATATGTCACAGATACAAAAATACAGGTATATGATTTATTTATTTTTTAAATCCCAGGTAAATTAGTTTTTTTAAAAATAAAAATAAATAAATAAATAAAAACAAACAAACAAACATATATATATATATATTTCATAACAAAAAACAATAAACATACATATAAATTATTATTTATGATTATATATATTAAAAAAAAAATGTTAATTTGAACTTACATGTAATAGATAAAAACTTGTCGTTTGAATGCTAATGAAGATGAGGAGACATAAATGATGTTCAATAAGTATTCAAATGTTATAGGGTTGTGCAATTGAAGAGGTATATGATAGAATATTTAAAATTCAAATAGGGTAGTATTGACAATGCAACTGTATTAAAAAAATAAATAAATAAATAAATAATAAAAAGGTTCTTGGGAGAAGCCCAATTCTCAGTAGACACAAAATGACTTTTTTTATAAATGACTTTTTTTATATTAAAAAAGCTTTTTTTTAAAAAAAAATTGCCAAAAAAAAAACAAAACTTCTGACATTAAAAAAAGTGATTTTGACCTTTACAAAAGTCATACCAAACATACACTAAGGGAAGATTGTGGCTCTATATCTCATTAACAAAAAAAAAAAAAAAAAAAAGTAGTAATTAATAAGAATCTTATTTGCAATTAACGCGACTATCTATCTGTCTAGAAAATAAATTAGGTCGATTTATAGATATGGTATAGCCAAATGGAAGCATGTGGCTCTCTATATCTTTAGCCAAAAAAAATATAGTAAATAATAAGAATATTAATGCAATTAATGCGATTTTCTATCTCTTTAGGAAATATATATATATAGGCCAATTTATAGATTTATAGATATGATATAGAGTAATGAAAGTTTAACCTCAAGGCTTTAATGCTTGATTTTGATGACAACGAACATTGATGAATTCTTACAAAGTTTGATTTCAAGGTGTTATAGTAAAGTTTCAAGTATATTGAAATTGGATTTGGATCCTCTCCTAATCTCATATTGTCCTCTCTCTGTCCTCGCCCAAATCAATGATCTTGATTAATTATATCTTTTGGTAGAGTAAAGACAAAAAAATTAATAGAAATAATTCAGACCATTTATTTATATTAGACACTTGGCAATATATTATGTAGGAGAGGACAATTAATGTGAGGAGAGGATCCAGATCCATTAAAATTATTGCAAAATGCAACATGCAAAGCTCTTATAAGAATTCATTTTACATGCATGGAGAAGCAAAGATAAAGCTTTTTGAAATCAAACATACATTTTATTGAAGCTTGAAGAAATCGAAACTAATTTTAGAATTAATTGTTCTTTATTTTGTTAACCAGTTTATGTTTGCATATGGATTGAATGACTTGGCTCAGATGATCTAGTTTGAACCTTAAGATCCTTTAATCATGTTTATCCCATATCATCCTAAGTATTTTTAGACCCGTCTAAAATTGGTTGAGTTAGATTTTTCATTGAAAAACCAACCTAGAATGCATAAAAGTCAATCAAGGGTACTCAACTGAAATGTTTCAAAATTGTATGGGCCAAAAGGTAATTAATATAAGTCCCAACGGACCTCTTTTCAAATTAGGCCAATTTATAGATATGATATAGACTAAGGGAAGATTTTAGCTCTATATCTATTAATAATTAATAATAATCTTATTGCAATTAAAGCGACTCTCTATCTGTCTAGAAAAAATTAGGTCGATTTATAGATATGGTATAGCCTAATGGAAGAGCTACAAAAAGAATTAGTAAGTGATAAGATTATTAATGCAATTAATGCGATTTTCTATCTCTTTAGAGAAAAACAAATTAGGCTTCACCACAAAAAATGTGACATATAGTGACACATTTGTTTGTGACAAATTTTGATTGTATCACTGTTGGCATTATTTTGTGACAAATTTTACTATTTGTTATTATGTTTTGTTCAATCGAAACCTTTTAAAAATAATTGTCACAATTAGTTACAAAACTTGATAATTTATGACAAATAATATAATTAGTCACAAAATTACCTTTTTAAAAGGAAAGATTTTATTTTATAAATAATTAAGTTTTTAAAAGGCATCAGAATCGATTAATATTTACATTAAAAAAATCAATTAATATTTCTTTTTTTTATAAAAAAAAAAAAAAAAAAAAAAAAAAAAAAAAAGCCACACCAACAAAATGCCACAATCGTGCCGTGTTTTTTTTCTTTTCTTTTCCTTAAAAACACTTTTTTTGGTTTGAAACAGTATTTCATTCGAAGAAGTACTGAGATTATAGAGAAACTTTTGCCTAGAAAAAAATGTAGGCTTCTCTTGATTTTATTTTTTTAGGGTTTGTTTTCTTATACTTGTTTTTCTGAGTCGGAATCTCAAATTCGAGTTTCATATATTGAAAGTGTCTTTGAATAAGGTATGAGTTTTTTTTTTTTTTTTTTTAACTTTAATTTGTTTTTGATTTTTTAAGGATCCCATTATTATTATTTCATGATTTATAGTTGTTTATTCTTATATTTTCATAGTATACGTCAATATTAGTTTATGTGCATACTAACTATTTGATAAAATGATTCTTATGGAACAATCAATTGTTTGCTTCATTGAAAGAAAACTCTTAAGCTTCTCTTTCTCTTGATTTCATTTTTTTTAGGGTTTTTTTTTTTGGTACTTGTTTTTCAAGGTCGGAATCTCAAATTCGAGTTTCACATATTGAAAGTGTCTTCAAATAAGGTATGTTTTCTTTTCTTTTTTTGGTATGTAGAATTATATATATATATATATATATTTAGGGATATTTTTTAACTTTAATTTGTTTTCAAACTTTTTAAGGAACTCATTATTATTATTTCATGATTTATAGTTTTTTGTTCTTAAATTTTCACAGTAAATGTCAATTTAGTTTATATGCATACTAACTGTTTGATAAAATGATTCTTATAGGACAACCAATTGGCTGTATAAACACTCGGTAAGATATTTGATATTTGGATGTATAAATAGATTGACATTATGGAGGGATTTTTATGAAGATGAATAGATTAAACATTATGACGGACTTTATATGAAGATGAATAGATTAACAATTCCAATAAGTTTATACTTGGATATTAAACTTATAGAATTTATTTTATACTTATACTAAGTTTTTTCAATATTGTTTCATTTTTACTCGATTTTATTTTGGTGACTTTAATTTGTTCTCATTATTTTGTTTTTCTCCATGTCTTCACGTATATAGGTTTCTCTTGCAAATTTTAAAGATTCTTTAGCTACCTAACAACTGACAGTGGATCATTGGCTTCTAATATTTCACAATCAAGACCTTGGAAGTTTCAAGTTTTTGGATATGTAGATGGAAGTTATAGTGTGTGACTTAACACTTATGTTAACTTAGACTAGCTGGCTTACATGTGTTATTTAGTAGTAGACTTTGAAAGATATTGGATTACTTTTATATCAATTCGATATTATGTTAATTTTTGAATATTTTTTAATGGAATGATTATTTATGGAACTCAATGTCATTCAATGAGTGACATGTTTTATTTGGTTATATTTTTATATATTTTATTTTTGTATACAATTTAAATTTATATTAAATTTTGACAATTGATTAAATTGTCACTAAGTATCTATATAGTGACTTAATATTCATATTATTAACCGTTACTAAATCTGCGTTGTAGTGACAATTATTATATGGTTAACTTAATTGTCACTAAGTTTGTCTGTAGTGACATAATTTTAAGATGATTATTTGTCACTAGATTTGTGAATAGTGACACTTTTTAAATAATAAATTGTCACTAAGAATGTATATAATGATAAAATCTTCAAACGGTTAACTGTCACTAAATACTAATCTAGTGAGACAATTTTTATTTCGTCACTAATTAAGATCAAGTGATAATGTGTCAGTAAAAGTTATGATGTGCGACAATTACCAAAAAACTATCACAAATACCTTTAGTGACGGGGGCAAAAGTGACGAATTGTTGGTGACACTTTTTTTGGTCACAATATTGAATTTGTGACAATTTCTTCATTTATAATGACAAATATTTTTTATCACTATAGGTCAATTTTCTTGTAGTGCCTATTTATAGATATGATATAGAGTAATGGGAGTTTAGCCTCAAGGCTTTAACGCTTGATTTTGATGATAATAACATTGATTAATTCTAATAAAGTTTGATTTCAAGGTGTTATAGTAAAGTTTTAAGTATATTGAAATTGGATTTGGATCCCCTACTTATCTCACTTTGTCCTCACCCTGTCCTCGCCTAAATAAATAGTCTTGATTAATTCTATCTTTTGGTAGAGTAAAGACTAAAAAATTAATAGAAATCATCCAGACCATTAATTTGTTATATTAAACATGTGGCAATAGATTATGGAGGTGAGGACAATTAAGGTGAGGAGATGATCCAGATCTATTGAAATTATAGCAAAATGCAACATACAAGGCTCTTATAATTTAAAGAATTCATTTTTACATGCATGGAGAAGCAAAGAGAAAGCTTTTTGACATCAAACATATATTTTATTGAGGCTTGAAGAAAACGAAACTAATTTTAGAATTAATTGTTCTTTATTTTGTTAACTAGTTTATGTTTGCATATGGATTGAATGATTTGGCTCAAATGATCTAGTTTGGACCTTAATATCCTTTATTCATGTTTACCATATCATCCTAAGTGTTTCCCATCTCAAATTGATTGAGTTATATTTGTCATTTATGCATGAAAAACCAACCAAGTATGCATACTAGTCAATTAAGGGTGTAATTGAAAGTTTCTAAGACTATAGGGGCCAAAATATAATTTGTAGGGACCCAACTGAAATGTTTCAACTATATGGACCAAACGGTAATTTGCTATAAGTCCCGCCGGTCCTCTTTCCAAATTATGCCAACTTATAGATATGGTATAGACTAGGGGAAGGATGTGGCTATATATCTCATTAACAATATATATATATATTAGTTATTAAAAAGAATCTTATTTGCAATTAAAGCGACTCTCTATCAGTCTAGAAAAAAAAAAAAAAAAAAAAATAGGCTGATTATAGATATTGTATAGCCTAATGGAAGGTTGTGGCACTTTATATCTTTAGCCAAAAAAAGTTAGTAAGTATATTAATGCAAATAATGTGATTTTCTATCTCTTTAGAAGAAAACAATATTAGGCGAATTTATAGATATGATATAGAGTAATGGAAGTTTAGCTTCAAGGCTTAATGCTTGATTTTGATGATAACAAACATTGATAAATTCTTACAAAGTTTGATTTCAAGGTGTTATAGTAAAGTTTCAAGTATATTGAAATTGGATTTGGATCTCTTCCTCATCTCACATTGCCTCACCCTGTCCTCACCTAAATCATTGATTTTGATTAATTCTATCTTTTGGTAGAGTAAAGACAAAAAATTAATATAAATAATTCAGACCATTGATTTGTTATATTAGACATGTGGCAATTGATTATGTAGATGAAGACAATTAAGATGAGGAGAGGATCCAAATCCATTGAAATTATAGCAAAATGCAACATGCAAGGCTATTATAATTTAAAGAATTCATTTTACATGCATTAAGAAGCAAAGATAAAGCTTTTTGACATCAAACATACCTTTTATTGAAGCTTGAAGCAAACGACTAATTTTAGAATTAAATGTTCTTTATTTTGTTAACTAATCTAAGTTTGCATATGGATTGAATGACTTGGCTCAAATGATCTAGTTTGGACCTTAAGATCCTTTAATCATGTTTACCATATCATCCTACGTGTTTTTAGACCCCATCTAAAATTGGTTGAGTTATATTTGTCATTTAGGCATGAAAAACCAACCTAGAATGCATAATAGTCAATCAAGGGTGTAATTGAAAGTTTCTAAGACTATAGGGGCCGAACTATAATTTATAGGGACTCAACTGAAATGTTTTAAAACTATATGGGCCAAACGATAATTGACTATAAGTCCCAACGGTCCACTTTTCAAATTATGCCAACTTGTAGATATGGTATAGACTAGCAGAAGGTTGTGGCTCTTATCTCATCAACAAATATATATATATATATATATAGTAATTAATAAAAATCTTATTAGCAATTAATGCGACTCTCTATTTATCTGGAAAAAAAAAAAATTAGGCCGATTTATAGATATGTTATAGCCTAATGGAAGGTTGCGGCTATTTATATCTTTAGCCCAACAAAAAAAAAATAGTGAGTAATAAGAATATTAATGCAATTAATGCGATTTTCTATCTCTTTAAGAAGAAAAAAATTAGGCCAATTTTTAGATATGTTATAGAGTAATGGAAGTTTAGCTTCAAGGCTTTAATGCATGATTTTGATGATAACAAAGTTTGATTTCAAGGTGTTATAGTAAAGTTTCAAGTATATTGAAATTGGATTTAGATCTTCTCCTCATCTCACATTGTCCTTGCCTAAATTAATGATCTTGATTAATTCTATATTTTTGTAGAGTAAAGACAAAAATTTAAAAGATATAATTCAGACCATTGATTTGTTTTATTAGAACATGACAATAGATTATGGAAGTGATCGAGGACAAGGTGAGGACAATTAATGTGAGGAGAGGATCCAAATCCATTGAAATTATAGCAAAATGCAACATGCAAGGCTCTTATAATTTAAAGAATTCATTTTACATACATGGAGAAGCAAAGATAAAGCTTTTTGACAACAAACATATATTTTATTGAACCTTGAAGCAAACGAAACTAATTTTAGAATTAATTGTTCTTTATTTTGTTAATTAGTTTATGTTTGCATATGGATTGAATGACTTGGCTTAAATGATCTAGTTTGGATCTTAAGATCCTTCAATCATATTTACCATATCATCCTAAGTGTTTTTAGACCTTGTCTAAAATTGGTTGAGTTAGATTTGTCATTTAGGCATGAATAACCATCCTAGAATGCATAATAGTCGATCAAGGGTGTAATTGAAAGTTTCTAAGACTATATGAGCCAAAATATGATTTCTAGGTACTCAACTGAAATGTTAATTAATTTCAAAACTGTACAAGCCAAACGGTAATTGACGATAAGTCCCAACGGTCCTCTTCTCAAATTAGGCCAATTTATAGATATGGTATAGACTTAGGGAAGGTTGTGGCTCTATATGATCTCTTTAACAAAAAAAAAAAAAAAAAAAAGTAATTAATAAGAATCTTATCGCAATGGACGCAACTCTCTATTTGGCTAGAAAAACAATTAGGCCGATTTATAGATATGGTATAGCCTAATGGAAGGTTGCGGATCTCTATATCTTTAGCAAAAAAAAAAATAGTAAGTGATAAGATTATTAATGCAAATTAATGCGATTTTCTATCTCTTTAGAGAAAAACAAATTAGGCCTATTTATAAATATGATATAGAGTAATGGAAATTTTGCCTCAAGGCTTTAACACTTGATTTCAATGATAACAAATATTGATGAATTCTAATAAAGTTTGATTTCAAGGTGTTATAGTAAAGTTTGAAGTATATTGAAATCGGATTTGGATCCCCTCCTCATCTTACTTTGTCCCCGCCTAAATCAATAGTCTTAATTAATTCTATCTTTTGGTAGAGTAAAGACAAAAAAATTAATATAAATAATCCAGACCATTGATTTATTATATTAAATGTGTGGCAATAGATTATGGAGATGAGAACAATTAAGATGAGGAGATGATCCATATCCATTGAAATTATAGGAAAATGCAACATACAAGGCAACATAATTTAAATGTGAGGATAATTAAGATGAGGAGATGATTCAGGTCCATTGAAATTATAGCAAAATGCAACATACAAGGCTCTTGTAATTTAAAGAATTCATTTTACATGCATGGAGAAGAAAAGATAAAGCTTTTTGACATCAAACATATATTTTATTGAGGCTTGAAGAAAATGAAACTAATTTTAGAATTAATTGTTCTTTATTTTGTTAACTAGTTTATGTTTGCATATGGATTGAATGATTTGGCTCAAATGATCTAGTTTGGACCTTAAGATCCTTTAATCATGTGTACCATATCATCCTAAGTGTTTTTAGACCCCGTCTCAAATTGGTTTTGTTATATTTGTCATTTATGCATGAAAAACCAACCAAGTATGCATACTAGTCAATTAAGGGTGTAATTGAAAGTTTATAAGACTATAGGGGCCAAAATATAATTTGTAGGGACCCAACTGAAATGTTTCAACTATATGGGTCAAACGGTAATTGACTATAAGTCCCGACGGTCCTCTTTTCAAATTTACTATTGAGGAACAAAACGGTAATTTTATTGACTAGAGAAACCAAATCGTAATTTGCTACCCCACCAGCCAAAAAACGGCTACTTATGAAAAAACACTATAAATTCATCACTCTAGCCATTATTTGAGTTTTCTAAGAGCTTATAAACTTTCTCATCAGTCATATAAAGTCTTTTTGTGATATTTGAACCAATTTGAGTCATCAAATCATATCACACATATTCTTGTACTTACACTTTCATATTTACTCTTCACTCCTCACCGTCTCATTTTTATGTTGCTTTAGTGTCTATTTCTTCTAGTTAGTTTGGGGGAGAAAATAATGGATAATCCTCGCAACCTTTTTTTTTTTTTTTTTTTGCATAAAATTTAAGAGGAAATAGGGGTATATAGCACTTTTTCAAAATGGATTTGTGTAACTACAATCACTTTAATAACTCATGTTTTAATAGCACTAAAAATGGAATTTGAACAAAAATACCCCCCAACTTCTTTTCTTTTCTCTTATGTGTCCATCATCTTCTTCCTTCTTCTTTTTTCCCAAACCTCCATTGATGGAGCTTCAATGGAGGTGCCACCGCCGACCGGCGAGTTGATTGACAAAACCACCAGCAAAACGTTCGTCGTGCGCCACCGGTTGTAACGGAAGTATCCATTTTCAGTTTCGAGCTATATGGAGAGACGAAGTCAAACCCGAATCGTCTCCGAACCTTCATCGTCAGATCTGCGACGATCCGTCGCGAATCCTACGAAACCGATGGCACCAATGAACTCGACATCGTCCAATCTTCCAGATCCGACTATCTCCGGAGTCAACTGGCGCCGTCGTCGACACTGTCACTATTGATGGAGGTCTAACAGAATAAGTCTCGAACAAATTTCAATTAAGTCTTGAAACGCATCAATAAGTCTCGAAAACTCATGAATAAGTCTCGAACAAACTTAAAATAAGTCTCGAATAAACTTAAAATAAGTCTCGAATTTAACCTAATAAGTCTCGAAACTGCAAATAAGTCTCGAATTTTCAAAAAAAAAAAATACAAAGGAAAAGAGTAAGTGGGGGTATTTTGGTCTCATCACCTATTTTGGTGCTATTAAAACAAGACTTATTAATGTGGTGCTATTTGCACAAGCCCTCCCCTAAAAAGTGCTATTTAATTTTTGAACCCTTAAATTAATCCATAAATTTACTTGTCTAGATTCATTTTTGTTTTGTTTTCTGTTTCTTGGAAAGTTAAAATTTGTTTAGTCTACCAAAATGCATATTTTTTATTTTTTTATTTTATTTTTTTTTTTTTTTTTGTTGTTTATGTCGTTTTCATCTTTCATATTAAAACCTCAAATAGAGTGATGGTTGAAATTTAATTGGACAGAAGATGGAACTATTATATTTGATGATGAATGATGTAAGCTGATAATTATCTCCAGAGAGGCCGTATGCTCTCTACTGCTTTACACGATATAACTGCTCAATTATATGAATATACGATTAAGCTCCGGTGCATATGTCTTTTGACTTCATATGTTAATATCACTTACTCACTGGCAATAAGAGTTAATATATTTTATATAATACTTCATATTTACTGTTTTTAATTAGTTATATAATATGAAAAGTCCTATTAATTATAATATATAATATCATAATATCATAATATATCTCTAAAAACTTTTTAATATATGATAATATGAAGTGTCATTATTTATATTATCGTATGTCATTATTAATAACTATTGGTTTGAAAGGTTCGAACACATATATAAGCCATCAAATATTCAAATACCCATAATCATGTTGTAATATATTATTGAATACTTATAATTTGAGCAATTTAGATCATATCATACAAAAAAAAAAAATCAAATGGGTTCTTTTCATTTGGTTAGTAATCTCCAGTACTCTGTTTAAGTTCATCGTATAGCGCAATCTGTCGACCATTCAGCTGCTGCTCGGGCCTTGCATTTTCTTTGTATTCTGCTGCCAATGGAGCCTTCAATGCCGCTACCTGCTCCTTGCTGATAATTCTTACCTGTACGTTTTAATTTTCAATCGTTAAACGTCTATCCGTGCATGTTTTTGTACACATTGTGTTGATGTCCATATCTTTTTTTTACGTGTGGTCATGATTAGTGATTTATAAATCTTTATAAATCTCCATGATCTTGACAGAAACTCAAGATCATACATCCCGATAAAAAAAAAAAAAAGGAAGAATTATGATACCTTCTTGAAGATGGTCCAGACGACATTCTCGGTGCAGGGAGGAGTGGTAAAAGAACCTATGTATCTGTAAAATTTGTGAGTGTTTCGCGTTAGTGGCTTTGTATACAACATCCCAACAGAAACTTGAGATACTTCATTCTTTGCACACTTCTCTTTAGACAGCTTTTCCAATCCATCTCCCAACTGCAATTATATATATAATGTCTTCATTATTGATTCACAATTAATTATATATATAATATAATGGTTAGGATAAATAAATTTAAAATTTTGATTAAGGGCAAATGAATATATAGATATTAAAATCACGTTAAATTTTTAAGTTGATTTAATTTGACCCCATAATATAATATAAATACCTTGGCAAGAAATGGATCAACGTCCTTAGGAGATTTACCATACTGATAGAGAATTGCGATTACCGCAATGCTGCGGTCTTCTGCCTCATGGACTAGATGCAGCTCCGCTGCATATCTGATAAATCAACCATGGAATATTAACATTGATTGACCGAAACAAATCAATTTTTGGATGCATAAAGCATATTCAATGCAAAGCGTGTCTTTAATATCACATCATGTCATATGGCATGAGAATAAACGTGACATTGAATATACCTTTGTCCATCAAAGAGATGCTCTGAAGGAGAGTGCCAGTGCATCTGTTTGAAGGCAAATTTCTTACCATTTATCTTCATCCCTCCAATGTCTACACCATAGTGCAGCTGCAAATGCAATATGTACACACACAGTTGAGCTTCATTTTTCAAAACCCAAAAGGATAAAATAACTAAATAAGGAAGAAGTCGATTAAAAAAAAAAGGTATACCCCAATAACGTGACAGAAATTAATGAGTGTAGCATTAGCAGCAGCAGCAGTGTATTGCTTGTACAAGGGCTTCAAGTTGTTGTTGAAGACTGTCTCATTCTTTTTAATGTTGACAGGAGACTGATTTTTCCCTGATGAGCATTTTGAGAATGCTGGTTCCATTTTTCCCCAGTTGCTAGGGCCATGTGACCCACTGTAGCTGAATTCAACTGAACCTATCTCTGAACAAAATTTTATTCACATACACAATCACTCATATGTTAGCAGAATTCTTGTGGTCTCAAAAATTAAGTGAAAAGGAAAGAAAGAAAGATGATACGTACCCTCATCGAGAGTGGCCAAAGCCAAGCCGAGGAACAATGAAATGACAATGAAGGAGAATGAGATTTTAGACATCATTTTTGGCTTTTTCAATTTCTTAAATTACAATATAATTTTTTGATATAAAACCAAATTATAAGTATGTTTGATTTATGTACTATACATGTGTTTGATATATATATATATATATGGGGTGGTAGCTACGGCTGTTTTGGAAGTGTTGCTATATTTGTCTGGGGAATCGTTAGTGTAAACCTAATTACCTAATTAACTGAGAGTGGAACTGGATTCTGTTGTCATTTTAAGGTTAACTGGATTGTATGGAAACAAGATTATAAATCTAGTTTTTTTTTTTTTTTTTTTTTTTTTAATAAAAAAGTATCCACTTACTTAATTGATTGAATTATAAACCATTAAGAGAAATATTATTTGTAATTATATTGATTACTGATACATACTTTGTCCAAATTTAATCCTTAAATCTAGTGCTCAAATGATGTGACATCATTATAATCTATTTATTTAAATTGTATTAGATTTGTATGATTTAAATAAATAGATTGCAGTCATCATCATTTGGACACTAAATTTGGGCAAAACAGCATTACTCTTACTAATAACGGTTAGAAATCAAGTTATATGGACCTTATCATGAATTAATTTCTGCTGCTAGAATGGGAACTTAATTCCCTCCCCCACCTAGGGAATTAAAGAATTTTTTTTCCTAATTCTCTCTCTAATAAAATATGAATATCTTTCTTTTTTATTTTAGATTAGTAAACGTGTCATTAAACTCGTGACATTTTAATCATCTATCATTCGTGCATGATTTTAGAAGTTTTGATAAATGAATATCCGCATCAAAGAAGTCGCAGATCCAAAAAATAAAAATGATCATAGTGGTGTGCTATAGCATTTTTCTATGCATTTTTTTTTTTTTTTTTTTTAGATAAGTCCACATGCACATTGATATTGTGGCTAAGGTTCACATGCCTTTGTAATGTTTTTCTTATGTAGCTAAGGAATATTATTATTAGTTTATAATTTCTCTGAATGAGCTAGCTCCAAAGAAAACAGAAAGATATGTGATTAAACAGCAGACTAAACAAATACAAGAATAAAACTATATAAATTATAATTCATTTTTTGTTTTGTTATGGTAAGTATAAAAAAATAAAAAATAAAAAAGTTACTGCCCATGTATGAATACCTCTGGAGATTTTATTTTATTGGCCATATATAAAAATATGGAAATTAAAAAGTTTGTCGTAATTAGGGGGGAGAAAATCATTGATTGCATATATATATATATAATACAAAAAAGTTAGTAATTATAAAATATAATCACATTTAGGCCATCTCCAATAGAGAGCTATATACTCGTTTTAAGTCTTAGGTTGAGAGTTATTTGATTGAATTATATTTAGTAAAGGTAAGAGTGAGAGTTATATGGTGGGACCCATGTATATAGTGATGGGACCTATGTGTTGAATGAATAAAATAGTTATATTTTTAGTTTTTTTTGTGGGACCCATACCATAATTAAAAGAGATGAATGTGTGGGGCCCGGTCGTATTTGTTGACCGTTGGAGATAGATGGATCGGATTTGTTGACCGTTAGAGATTGACTGATCAGATTTGTTGACTGTTGGAGATGGATGGTCTACAATTTTTCAGACATTAAAATTTGAAACAAATTTATTTTTCCAAAAAAATACTAGAAAATCAACAAAAATCCAAACAAAATAATAAAAAATTACAAAAAAAAATTTATTTGTGATTTACATTTATGTTTGTACTTTCGATTATACATGTAATTTTTCTTTATGTATATGTTTATGTAAAGTGTATTCTAATCTATGAAATTTAAATTTTACGATGTTTTCTTATTTAAAAATTAAAATTTTCATTATTATCAAATTTGGTAATAATTTAAAAATATTTAAATACATTAAATATTAGTACCATTTTAAAGATCTCATTGAGAAATTTACAATGGTATTATTTTTATCAACATTAAAGTTTATAAATTACAATTTATTGACCACTTATTATAAATTATGCATAATTAAATTTGTTACAAAAATATCACTCTCAACACTATTTGAGACTCAAATACTGTGTAACTATAACTCTCACTCTCTATTGGAGATGGCCTTACTAATCAAGAATCCTAACAAGAGAAAGAGAATTTAATTCGTGATTTGTGATTATAGGGTTTACTAAAATAGTTGAGAATCAAATTACGAGGGTCTCACACTCTCACACATAAATAAAGAATTAAGTTATTGCTAAAAAGAGAACTTAATTCCCCCTCCATCTAAGGAATCAAGTTCTCTTTCTTGATTTCATTGTCTACGGACTTTGATTCTCTATCATTTCATTTTCGATTAATAAATTAAATGTCTTTAGAGTTACTACACTGCCCAATATGATTTGGTGGTAAAGGGTGCTTATTTCATTCAATCCGAACAGGTTTGAGTCGCAGCCGCCTCCACCACCCTCTTTGCTATAATAACTTTTTTTTTTGAAATATCACTGTCAAACTTAAGACATTGTTGAACATTCTTTAACATCAAATTAATGAATTACATTGGGCTTTAACATCAAATTACATTTGGATTTGGTTTTGCTATAACATTTTTGGATCCCCATATATCTGCCACAAAATAAAATATGAAAATTTCGAACCACTTCATCGTTTCCCAAGGCTCACGCCTGAAAAACTTGATAAGGGATATGAGGAAAATTGTGGGCCAAAATTAAAGCGATACCACCCTCGGCCCTCCCACCTTGAGCTTTATTCTTCGCATATATACAAAATTGCACCTTCCCACTAGGTAGCACCTATTCGGATATGCAGTACCGAAATACGGATATGTTGGGACATACCACCCTCGGCCCTCCCACCTTGAGCTTTATTCTTCGCATATATACAAAATTGCAACTTACCACTAGGTAGCACCTATTCGGGTATGCAATATGAATATGATATGATATGGATATACGGAAACGTTTAAGATATATATATATAATCCAAAACTTTAGTCTAAATGTCAACTCAAATGATATGACAAGTGATTTTTTTACATTAACCACATCATCTCATGTTGTGTGTGATGATGACAACTTACTTATTACATCATTTAGGTTGAAATTTGGGCTAAATTTTTGGATTGTCTAGCATTACTCTATATATAATGGTTCACATTTTTCGTCCTGATATATTTTATATCAGGACGAACTGACATAGAAAAATTGTATATATATAGAAAAATTATTTTTCTATATATATACAATTTTTCTATGTCAGTTCGTCCTGATAATAAATATATCATGACGAAAAATGTGGACCATAGATTATGAAAAAATTTTGACAAGTGCATACATTTTGAGTCAAAATATGTAAATCTAGTAGTCCACATTCTTCGTCCTGATATATTTATTTTCATAACGAACTGATAATAGAAAATTTATATATATATATAGTCTTTCTATTGTCGGTTTTTCCTGACAATAAATATATCAGGACGAAGAATGTGGACCATAGATTATGGATATGAACAGATTTTCTATTGTCGGTTCGTCTTGACAATAAATATATCAGGACGAAGAATGTGAACCACTAGATTTACATACTTTGACTCAAAGTGTATGCACTTGTCAAAACTTCTCCATAATCTATAGTCCACATTCTTCGTCCTGATATATTTATTGTCATGACGAACTGTCAATAGAAAGACTGTATATATGAATTAGCATCTTTAAATAACAATTGTCCCAAAAAAAATTCATAGACAAAACATAAAATTTAAAACAATACCAGTCTAACAACAAAAATAAACACATAAAATACTATAACCGATTAAACTCTAATATTTTGCAGATAAAATCTGTTTAAAAAGTCAAATACTGTAATATTTGAAAATTGAAATTGTTAATTTATGTGGTCATGTGGGTTTCCAATGTGGGTAACTGGCTATTAATAGGGAATTTGCTTTCTCAATTTTCAGAACTAATTTTCTACGTATCTATATCTATATCTATATAATATAGTAAAATGGAACCTCACCGTGACAAAGTCGTTGTGTGGTAGTTTTATCATTAAATTTTTATTAATTACTAATTATAATCTATTTAATAATATAATATATAGAATTAATTGTATAAATATATAATTATATAATATATAAAATTTATACAGCCACTTTGAAGTCATTAAATGATAAACTAAATTCCAAACGATAGATCCAATGTATAGTCACTGGAGTTCTCAACTGTTTTTAATTTCAACATTCTATTCTAATTAATATTGTGAGATTACTAATATTCTACCGTACAACATTCTTCAAATACCTTAAATACATAATGTATGCATTCATGAATATAATAACCATTAAATAATCATAATTATATTATATCAATTGTTTTATTTTCCAACAAGTTAAATATTAAATGACTAATCAATTAATTAATAATTTAGTAAAATCAAAATCAAAAGACACTATATTAATAAATCTTGACCATTAATTATTTATTATTTATTTTTTTAAAATTACATTTAACTAATTAATTAATAATTTGGTCAATTCAAAAGACACAATATTAATAGTTAAAAAATATACTAATATTAATTGATTAATTAAAATAACTAATATATATAATCTCCATTCACACGTAACGTTCTGAGAAACATATATTGTCATTAAATTTTTATCTATACATATCAAGAGGCAATCAAGAGATTCTTTCACAATAAAATAAATAAATAAACCAATCAATGGACAATTTCATAATTAATGGGATAATGAATAAATTATCAAATTAATTAAAATAATAATTAATTATGGTAACAATCCCCTAACATTTCGTAACTCATAAACTTTTCAATTTTCAGCCAATTAATAGCTTTTGTTTGTCTATAAATTCAATTCACATAGACTCTTCATTTTTCGGTAGATAATCCCATAATTAATGAGATAATGAATAAATTATCAAATTAATTAAAAATAATAATTAATTTGATAATAATCCCTAACATTTCATATCCCATAAGCTCTTTATTTTTCAATTAATTAATTGCTTTTGTTTGCCTGTAAATTCAATTTACATAAACTCTTCATTATTCAGTCAATTAATTTCTTTTGTTTATCTATAAATTATTTTTATGTTCTTTTCAGGCAATTATTCACATGTATATTTCGGGTGTCGCCAAATCCGGGTCTAGTAAAACATTTGTTTTTACCAACCCAATAAGTGGTTTTTTTTTTTTTTTTGGTGATTTTGTCATAGATTTCATTTTTCATCGATTTTTTAAAAGGTGTTTTTGTCTCATTCAATTATCTATTGTTGTTTTTTTTTTCCAGTGGCATTATGTTATGACTTATGACTATGGCGTTCTATTAAGGTGATCGAATTAGCTTGCTTAGAAAAAAAAAAAATTCTAACCTTATCAATTTCAAAATTTTATATTATTGAGATTATACTAACAAAACTTTTGGTGAATTGAAAGCATCTTTTTAGAAATACATATAAATCAACTTATTTAGTGTTCGATTGTATTCTTTATTTCAGGTTTTGCACCCTGGTTAAAACTTTGAATGTTCACAATTTCAAGCCACCATTATCTTCTTCCTTAACTCTTTTGCTTTCGACATATTATTGTTTGCTATTAGTCGTTTGGATCAAGGTAGATATGAATTCGTGGAGATCCACATCTCCACCATTTTTGTTTTTCTCATTTTCACTTTATTTGTAACTTTTTTTATTTATTTATAAAAAATGGAAGCATAATATATTATGGATTCAACACAAGTAAGTTTAATGGTTCTTATTTAAAAAAGAACGAATCATTAGGTTTCATATTTGTCTTTGCACCAATCTTTTAAATCATACTATTCATTAACCTTTAATTTCGAATTTAGATTTTTTTTTTAAAAAAATCTCCCTATTTTGTACTAAAAATACCTTATAATATCAAAATTTTGTTATAAAAAATCATGGAATTGTGTACCAAAACCGGGTTTTATCTAAATTTGAAACTGATAGGTTTGTCTTTTGGAAAAAAGGTGGGCTTTCATAAT
The DNA here is from genome assembly GCA_954870605.1 of Acer campestre. Lineage (NCBI taxonomy): Eukaryota > Viridiplantae > Streptophyta > Magnoliopsida > Sapindales > Sapindaceae > Acer > Acer campestre. The sequence continues at coordinate 22,680,426 of OX940805.1, forward strand.
TAATCTTCTATAATTTTATTAAAGGTCATGTAACAATGTTAACAACTTGGAACTTAAATAAACAATTCATATTTAATATTTCAAGACATTAATGTATAGTTTCGTGTGTCTTGAAAAAAAAAATGAATATATTACCATAGTCCAATGTGGTTTAGTGGTTGAGTCTGACAATGTCTTCAATTCAAGTCACTGTAACTGTATGTACGGTATATATAAAAAACAAACAAAACAATACAAGTATAACTTTTTTTTAGAGTACATCTTTAATGTGTATCCACTCACCAAGTGACACCTCAACTACTACATGTGTCGGGATGGAAATGTAGGATTGTAGGTGAGATGTCTGGTATTACTTTTTTTTTTTTTTTTAATTACATTTTTCTAAATCAAACATGTAATGCTCAATGGTAATCCTCTCATATCTACGCACATTCATGAGGTTGAATCATATCCCCATCTTCCAATTCCGAAATATTGTAATAAGTTAAAAAAAAATTGTACTCTAAAGCCATATATTAACACTTTTCTTTTTATTAAAAGTTTATATATATATATACACTTTTTGAAGTTGTTAGTAAATATAAATGTTATATTTCATTATACTTTTCTTCAATTTCAATGAACCAAAATCCATAACTAATTAATTTTTGTTCACATGACATGATTCATAAATTAATTATGCATACTTCAATTCTGTTAGATTATCGCAAGACTTTTAACTTATTATTAAATTTTATAACTATATATTGAACGTTGTTAATTGTATCATGTCAAGTGGAATTCAAACATTTAATCTAAATCTGATCCCTAAACTAAATTTAAAAGTTATTTATTCAATAAAATTATATGTAGATTAATTCAATTGGGTGTTCGATATGAAACTTATTAGAATTATTTATCTTTAAGAATAGGAGATGAATTATTATTTATTTTTTTATAAAAAATATATGCTAAATTAATCAAGTCTTTGAATGGTTTTCAAGTAATTCAGTATTTTATATAAATATGTTTATGGATATTAAAAATACCAAATATACAATTTTTCTAGTTTTTTTTTTATATATAAATATAAGTATTTAAATATGTCTTAATTATTGTGAATCTGTTTTCGGCTTATCATGAATAACTAAAACTTTATTAAAATAATTTATCGTATATCTGGTTTGTTCTTCATGAGGTGGATGATGATGTGAAGAAGGAAGTCATAAAGGCAACATGAAATTTGCATATGAGCATTGTTGTTTTATTTTTATTTTATTTTTTTTGTTAAAATTGGACTGCCCTAAAGGGAAAAAGCATTACAAGCGATCATATGCTGAAAAACCCCAGACAGTATCCATCCATATAATAAAAAAGAAATAAAAAATATGATCACAAGCTATCATATTGTTGTTTTATATTAACCCAAATATTTTTATTCATGGTTTAAATAAATATATTTTTCTTTACAAAAAAATTCCATGATTTTCAATTTATATTTTACCGATGTGCGGGCTCCAAACTAGTGTAATATAAAGTCAAAGAATTTGCCTTCTTAAGGTGTAATTATTTATTAATTCCTATCTTATTTGAATTTGAATTCTCAGATAAATCAATAATTGAATGATCACGGTTTGCATGGAGGCAAGTTTGAAAAAAAAATTCCTATTAGATACGTATAGGAACGTGTCAGAGCGTATCCAAAAAGTATCGGAGAAACAAAAGATAAATAAATAAAAATAAATAAATAAATAAAAACATTGAAATACTTAAAAAAATAAATAAATAAATAAATAAAATAAAATAAAATAAACATTGGAATACTTCAAAAAAAACATATTTGATACATATCAGGGCGTATCGGTATCCGACAAGCTCTAATACGCGACTCGCTGGCCTCCTTAAAGTATCTGTGCTTCATAGCCATCTCCCTTGCTACACATGGCTCAGTTGCCATCTAAAGAGACCAACTGGTGGTCACCACATGGCTTTAGCAAGTGGATTTTGTTTTGGTTTCATGTCATGGACATTAACAAATAAAAAGGCAAAAGCTACATATTTCTGTCTCTTGTCCAAACATGGAAGTAACCTGGCCCAGATCAATCATATTTGGCAGCACAAACAACAGTATTATTATCATTACATTATCTGACCTGCTTTCACCATACCTCCGACATAATTTGATCACTGTTACATTATTGTAGGTTTGATATTCTTGAATCTTTAATATATATACAGTGTGTAGGAATGCTTAATATCGTCGTTTGCATGACAAATTTAAGGTTTTGGGTGTAGTTGTTACTTAATATTTTCTATATTTATTCTCTGGATATAGTATCTATTCTATATTTATTATGCATTTAGTATCTGAAACTCTATTACATTTGTTTGAATTGGGGTCCTAATTAAGGGTTGCTAGATTTACGAGAAATGTCTCTCATTATGCTTGGCGTATACATCCAAACTGATCACTCAAATAATGACATGAATAATCAATCAAATGATAGATGCATGTCACATGACATAATTTAAATGGATTTGAACATATACACTGTAAGTATTGAAGCTTTTATTTATTATTATTATTTTTAATGCGAAGTTACAAAAATATAAGTCTGTTTGGTTATGACATCCATTACTATATACAGTATACCCTTCTCTTATAAGGGTTTTTGGTTTCTTGGATTGTAGTGGGGAAATCAAATACCTTCTCCATCCCCCACCATGACCATGACAATGCACTATACAGAGGCTCTTCATGAAAGTTGTGAATATTGAAAGTTTGTGTGGATAATTTGCATTACATGATATCTTGAGAATATTGTAACATAAAGATAAATACATTTCTATAGGTAAAATACATACGAGTACATATCTATCTACATGTACATGAGAACAAGGTCAAAACCTAATGGCCCTTGAAAATATTTGCTTTATCATTGGACATAGGTTGCTCTTAAATATTCAACAATTTCTGCACTTTCAAACATTTGAATCCCTGTATTTGGGTCTTCTAAGTAAGGCACCTGCCAACAGTTGTAAGATTTAATAATGTGCTTTGAATGTATAGAATGTATCAAAATTTAATTATATGAACATGAAAAACTCATCGTAAGCAAATGAAATAACTAAAATACCTGAAAATGATTGGCTTTCTGATATAGAATTTGTCGTTTAGGACTGCCACGAGCACAACTGATAAAAGAACATCACCCGGAGGAATTTCTCAGCAATGAATATACATAAAAACAGACATTATACGATAAAATTCAAGCAAAACAGATGGAAATACTGCATAACAGAAACAAGGCAGTGAGTGTGGATGTGTTGATACACATTGATAGCAGCTCTCAGAAATTCGGAAAAACTATGGACATCAATAGAAATCATCGTCATTTGTAGAGAATTGTATAACACAATAAACCCACATGAGAACTGGCAAGCATTTAAAATACAATGGATCATCATTTGCATGTTAATTCTAACATCACCGTTTATTAGATTTTGAAAAAGATTAGAAGCACTAGATAAATCACAATTTTTTTTCAGTTAACTTAAAAGCTTATTTACATTATCAACAACCGTCTTCTTTCTTAGTAAGGAGTAAAATACAAAATAAATCGTCCATTTCTTCTTTCTTTTGCAGATGTGATCTCTTTATATAAATCTAGAATGACTAGAAGTTCAATATGCATTAGAAATTGCACAACTGTAGATTTTTGGCAAACATCTCAAACATATATATGGTGTATTGTTGAACTTCATTGCACCAAAGTTAACCCAGACTATAGGGAAAAGTAAAAACATAGGTCAAAGTATACAGTTATAAATAAATGCATTCAAACCAGTAACCAGCAAAGATGTTTGGGTAGAAAAGATGGTGGTGTCCAGGAGAGGTAAAAAAGCAGTGGTTCTACAGAACCACAAACATTATCTGCTGGCAGTCTTTTGGGTGCTCTGGTTGGAGAGGAACATAAGAGTTTTTATGATTTTGAAGGATAAAGCATCCAAACTATTTGGCACAGAGTTCTTTCCGCCAGTCTTATTCGGGAGGCTGCTCTAGCTTAGGACGTTATTGTAAATCTTTTGTATTTGATTTTTGTTTCTTTTCCTCTGGGGTCTGCTTTTTTATTTTCATTTTTTCTCAATTGCTTGTACATGCTCTTATATAATACTACAAGTTTTCTAACACCAAATCCTTTTTACTACTAAAGGTAGAAATATTCACTATAAGAAACATAGCTAATCAAATTGCCAAATGAAGAGCTTACCTGCGAATTATGTGCGGTAACTCAAACTCTACAAGTACTTCGCGTACAACTTTGCAGAATGGGGAACCCTAATATGGAATATAAAACATATCAAACCACTATTCTGAAGTAAAATTGATAGTTTATTATGTCATGTGATTCAGGCAAAAGACAGATAGATGGTTGTGTCAAACTTCAGATTGGGAATGTTAATGGTTGTTATATTTCACTTTCAACATCGAAGAATATTTGATAATCCCTTAACCTCATATGCCCATACTTCAAGTGGCTTGGGTGGCAATTTTGATGGAGTGTAAGAACTCCCCTGCATAAAACAAAGGAGAAGTAAGGGTAGCTGTCTAACTACTTGTTGTTAACTTTTTAGTATCATCTTGATGCTCTAACTTTAAGCTGAATAGAATAGTGAATTCAATATCATGGAAGTGCTTCTACAAATAAATGTGGATTATTATGATGAAGAAATCAGCGGAAAGCTCTTGAAATTAGGTGCTAGGGCCCAAACTGGTATTTGACATGATAAGAAACAAGATCTAATTGATGTGGGATTCCCTAATACCTCTTACATGCAGTCCCATATATGAACAAGCGTAATATGTGGAGTATATGAATACAGTGAGGAATCCACAAATGGGCCAAACAAAGACAGACATTAATACCATGATAACTAAACCACCTCAAAAGCTTAAACTATTCAGCGGAAGAACTGAAAAGGTATGTGAAACCATATCAATTCCACAATTTAGTTAGCGTGCTTTTCAAAAAAAATTATATACAAACCGTTCTGTAACAAAAGGATTCCAAAACATCATGGAACACTTATAGACATGAATAAATTTGTCTGGGTTCTTACCTTTCCCATGCGACCAATCATTGCAAAGCCTTCAGTTAAAGTCTGCAATACATTCACGAACATTAAACCATATACCTCTTAATTTTATTTTCTGTAAAACTACATTAACAGTAAAACAAAAGCTAATAACTAACCGTTAGTAGTCCAAGCGACAGCATAAAAGGAACATTTCCATCACCTAAACAAAAGAATCAAACAGGGTAAACACACAATAAGCATGAAAAACTAAATTAAACACTATAATCTCTCATATTGGTTGAATTAACAAAAAGCTATACTATGTTGTGATAAAACCAAAGAATTCATAAGAGAAACAAACTTATTTTAACTAGGAAAGAGCAAGCAAAACTTCTAGAACTTCACAAAGAGAATAGTCTAACTATTCATTCTTTCTAGCAGATGGAGAGAGAAAAAATAATGGTTATATAATAGGCAATTTTTTAACGTTATAGCAAATCATAGGGTTTAACTACAATAAAGGAACTATATTGTTAATGGGTAGTTATGTGAGAGAGAATTAGTTTCATTTTGCTTTAATTTATTTTAATTTTTAAATCCTTAATTTATATACACACTTGGATTGAAATCTAAAGGCTAAAAATTGACCCAGCAACCATACAATCCTGTATAGTAGCTGAACCCATCATTTTAATATTTCCCATTTTCCCCCTCTCACAATTGATTGATGATACATGAAGTAAAATAATGAGCAAAGATAAAACAACAAATGGAAGGCAGGTAAATGTAACCAGACACACCATATTTCCCAACCAAATACTTTATTATTTCATCTGATTCATACATTGAAACTCCTGTGTTTGGATCAACCTGCAACCAGAGAGAAAGAAAAAAGAATAAAGAATAAAGCTCAGTTAACTTTGAAAGTGAAGTTACTTGCCATGCATATCTTAACTTGAAAAGGTTGGAAATACAAATCTAAAGAATAAAATTCAGAAGATGAAAAATAAAGAACACCAATTGGTTAAGCAATTAGCATTTGTGCAGACAAAATATATAACAAAACAAGTCAGTAGATTCCAAAGTTCCATAATTTAGCAACTAACTTTACGAGCTCTGAATTAAGGAGATGACAAGGAATTTCACTTAATGTAACTCTTTTTACACATTAACACTCTTTGTCATTTAATAAATATTAAATCCATCATCAAAAACCCAGGCAAGCTTAAATTCCTTTGTATTTTCAGCTTCCTTCCTGATTATTAAGAGAGCATTCAGTTACCCAGTCACAATTAAATTTGTGGCTCCCTAAGAGATTACATCATCATGGCTGAAGATTAACAATGTCGAAGGAGATAGTTAGAAACTAGTGAGCACTTATGTAAAGTCAAGCTATTGAATAGTATGAAAGATGGTGGGAGTTAATGTAGCATTCTTTGGCATTTTCAGCAATTTCCACCAACGAAATACACTGTGTCAAGATATTTGAAATTTTGATTTTGATTTTTTTTCATCAAGATATCTCATCTTCGCATCTATGAGGAGAAACATGGAAAAAAAAAAAAAAAAGTAAAGGAAGAAAATCTAACCATGTAAGGGAACTGTTGTTTGCCACCCATCTGAGCAACCTTGGTACGAAAGTTTGGACCATTTCTTGGACAAGGATAATATAGAACATCAAGATCCAATACTGAAACAATTTCCCTAACCTGTTCATGCTTCAAAGATTAGTACTCATTATAATAAAGTCATGGAAACAATTTAAAAAATATATCAAATTTGAGAACAATCAAACAGAAAACATATATGGTGGACCTGAACTCCATCTTTATGGACTATAGATTGCAAATTGAACATGTCTACCAAACTCATTATGATCTCTAGTATGAAGTATACCATCATCTGATGATATTATATCCATAATATTCAGTGTCAAGGCTATATATGGACGTCTGTGTCTATCCTGTCACTCTTATCATTCTACTGCAGGAGTTACGCTGAGTTGGAACCGTCTAGATCAATGAGGCAGATACAATGTGCATTGTGTGTAACTAGTTTAATTGTTTGTAGTAAGAATGCAAGTTTAACATGCTATATAAAACATGTTAAAATGAATGGTCTATTAGAGTGATATTACCTTTCGACAAAATGGGCAGCTGAAGTTTGCATGGGATCCACGATTATCCATATGCAGAGAGAAGAAAACATGCATTTAATCTCATTTTGCAACAAATGGCATATGAAAATTCATAGAATGAATAAAGAAAAGAATAGAAAGGTCAAAACATTAAAATCCTAACAGTCAGGCATAGGCAGCATGCTCAAGGAAACAATAACAATGCAGTACCTTTCAAACTCATATATCTCAATAGGCTTCTCTGGACGAGGGCCTAATTTTGAGGTCTCTTTCACCTTAAAACCTGTTAAAATACAGCAGTTATATTAACAGTTATCTGATGCCCATTAGATATGCATGACATCCTTAGGAATCAAATAAAACATCATCTGTCAACTATTTGTTTTCCCACTTTTTTCCAGGGACAGACAGTTCCGCAATCCTTTATACCACAATTTTAGAATAGATCCATTTAAAAAAAAATTAAAAAATGATGTCACAATATATGTAGTAAGGAATTCAGAAATTACCGGCTATGTCTAGAGCATACTGGTCAGGCAGAATCTCATCCTTGCCAACAAAGGATGCACTATACCTGCAACAGTACAAGACAAATGAGAAAGAACTGAGAACCAGCAAGTGTCCAGAACTTTATCAGATTCCGGTTTAGGTATTTTCTGCTATTTATTAGGTTTAGTCTATTACAAATAACCACATAGAGTCTCATAATGCCCTTTCTTATGTAGTTATGTTAAGTAAGTTTGTAGAAAATACTAAAGACATGTCTTGGATATTAAAAAAGCAAAATGCAGTTTCTCATTCCATTTTACAAAACCGTTTCTGAAAGATCTTGCATCACAAAAGTCAATGTGTTTCATATAAAGTTCAAGAAAAAGCAACCAATTGCAAGAGCTCTGAGCTCCAACTAAAGAAGAGAGCACTATCTCTCCAACTTCAATGTGATATCAAATAAGCAGTATGATGGCCAATAAAAAGCACTACTCAGACTCAGTCTAGTTTTAACTGCTACTATTCATCTTGGCACTCTTATTCAGATTGCTTAGAATTCTCAACTAACATCGCCTGCAATAATAATTCAACATAAACATGAGCCCTGAATTCCCCCCAACAAAAGAAATAAAATAAACCCCACAAGTGACCCCAAATTCTGACTTGTCCATAGCTATTTGCATAGCTCACAACAATAACATATTTAAAATCAAATCTACCCACAAATAGAGAGGAATACGGTATTTGTTTCCAAAGTCTACCACACCAGGCAATACAATAAACCAGCAACAGTCAAATTCGTCAACAATCCAGCAGCTACCTAGCAGCAAAAAAAACTTGTTTTTCTCTTGAATTTAGCTAGGCTAGTAAGTTAGCAATGGTAGCACTGAGTGCATCAGATTGAAATGTCACATGATACCATCCATTCAAAACTTATATTAAGTTAAAATATTAATTCATGTTTGAATCCTCTTTCACCTCTACTTCAAATTTCACAAATATTTATCTTAAATAAAAAAATTGTATACATACACAAATACCCAGCAAAGAAATCACTCCATTATCAAAAGAACAGCTAGTGATATCAGAAATTTGTACAACAAACTAATATAAAAACAAAAATAAAATCATACCCGGAAACAAAAACACCAGTCCCCAAGCGAAAAACCAAGGAAAGAGAAGCACCCAAGATGTCGAAAATCTTGTCTGGTCTAACTGAGAAGCGCTTGGGCTCAGGTGCCTTGAAATTTGGTGGGGCAGCAAAAGGTACTTGTTTTGTGGTGGTTGTTGAAGAAGAGGGATTGACTGGGGTTTCTGAGGTGGCTTTAACGGAGAATGAGGTGTGGGGTGTCTTACGTCGACCGGGAAGTGACTGTAAAAGTGGAGGCTGTGAGATATTTACGAGCCCGGCCATCGAGTTTCCAGTTGAGACTTGAGAGAGTTGTGTATGCAAAGTGTGATTTTTTTTTATTTTTTTTTATTTTTTGAAAGAAACAGAATTGCAACAAGCAAAGTGTGATTTAGGTGGACAAGAATCGAACAGGTAAATCAGTTTTTTGTAAATTCAATTAAGGCCTTATGTAGAGGGCTCTTTGCCTGTAGGGCATTTCCAACGTTTTGTTTTTAGGAAATAGCCTCTTGAGTTGTATAAAGTTGCAAAAAGAGTATTTTCTCAAAGTTTAGAGCATCTCCAATTGAATGATATAATATAGTACAAAGTAAAAAAAAACATGCCAATGCAATACTAAAAGTTATGTCAAATTTGGCATATGCTATAAACTATGCCAAATTTGGCACAGTAATAAATACAGCCGTATTTATTGACTTTTTAATTTTAAATAATAAAAATTTAACAAATTTGGTAGGGAAAATTGAGATTGAAATAATTCTAACAAAATATTCAATACATTCATTGAATGCATTAATTGTATTTATTGACTTTTATAATTTTAAATAATAATAAAAAAATAGCATATCAAATAGAATTTTGCATTATAGTACAATGTTAAAATGATGTGCCAAATATAACATTTTACTACGTTTTGTGCCAAATTTGGCATTGGTATTGGTATATACATTGGAGATGGTCTAAATTTCTAGAAAATAGCCTTTGGATGACAATAACACTCTCTACGATTAAACCTTGCGAAAAGGTCGAAATTACCCTATTAAATTTTATAAGGGCGAAACTACCCCTACTCTTCTTCTCCTTCACTTGACTGAAGAAAATCATAATCTTCAGACCTAACTTCATCTTCTCCATCGTGTTCTCCTGCAACAAATCCATCCAATCACAAACTCGTTCTTCCCATTTCAATACCTAACCATCCAAATCCATTCGTCCTCTCCATCGAGTTGTCCATCGCTCAAATCATGTTCTTCATCTTCTCCACCACCGTAATCTTGCCGCCGACCGGAATCTTGCCTCCAGCAACAGTTAACTTGCCGCCACCTCTTTCAATCGAGCTTACAAGGTCTCTCACAGTTAATGTAAATCTCCAAATCACACTATTAAAATGAAAGTAATGTATTTTGGTTTAGAATTAATATTTATATCCTTGGTAAAAAAAAAAAAAATTAAAAATTAAAAATAAATAAATTTAAAAAAAAAAACAGTATTGGTGTTGAACTTTGAAATGTTTTGAATAGAACGAGGGATTAAAGGTAGTGGATTTGTTGACCATGAATTGGGGTTTATGTATATAGTATTGTTGGATATAGTTAAGGTGTTTGATGAAATGCCCGTTAGGGAGTGAAAAACAATTAAAGATTGCTTAAATTAAGTTACTACAGAGTTCTGGCCTTTTGAGTGAGCTCGAACCACTTATTTTATTTTTTATTTTTTTCATTTTTTGGGAATACACTTTGTACCCTATGTTTTAACGAAACTGTCACTTTTTTTTACTCGACTTATGTGTATAGTGTATTAGGATTTTTAGTCCTTATCTTTTTAAAATACATCAAAATGGTCTCCCGGTTAGTCAACCGTTAGTCAAAGTTAACTGATTTAGAAATAAAAAAGTACATTTAATCTAGAGATTTGATATATTTTTAAAAATATGAAGACCAAAGACCCTAATACAAATAAGATGAGTAAAGCAGTGATGTTTCGTTGAAATATAGGGACCAAATTGTAATTCTTTTTTTATAGGAAAAATAAGTCATATCATTGAATATCCAATTAACATTAGAGACGAAAATCACTAATTGAAAACCGAAAGAAACATATTGAAACTAGAGAGAGACTCATTTTTGTTATTGGCATGTCAAAATTATTTAGTTATTCTCGATGTATGAACTATGAACAATTTTTAGTCACTTTTGGCATATGAAGCTTTTTTATCTACTCTATACTTGGCGTATGAAGATATTTTGTTCTCATTGTGATGCTGAACACTTTCAAAAGACTTTTGAGGGGCAAACAATATCATATTTGCATCCATTATTTGTTGTTGGAATCGTTACGACTGACAGATTAGTGTTGTAGAGATAAGAAAGTGAAAGATAACGTTTTAGAGAGAAAAACAAAAATAATGAGAGAGGCAACTAATAAGAGAAAAGAGAAAAGAGAGAAGAGAGAAACTTAGTGGAGGGGAAAAAGTTATAGAGAGAGAAAATTATATAAAGAGAAACAAAAATGGATGAGAGTGATCGGAGATAGGTAACTTATGAGGTGTTTGGTATTGTTTTGTGAATGTTGTTTTTCGTTTTTCCGAGTCTTCTAACCATTAGGAATATGTTTGGTTTCTTGGGCCAAAATTTTTGAAAACACCAAGAACTATCCCATGCATTTAACGCTCTAAAATTGAGATCATGGTAACATTATTATAGGGATGGGCATTGAGGAAATGAGGATGGATATAGGTCTTCCCATCCCCATCCCCATCCCCATCCCCATCTCTCCCCTGCTCCCCATTTTTCCCTAAAATTTTCCCTTTAAATGGGGATAGGGAAGTGGAAATTTAGTTATCTAGGGATAAATGGATGGGTATCGCTACATCATAATGATGTTTCCAAAGTTTTTCCTTTCATTCTTGGTGGGGTCCACGCATTTAATGCTTTTTTTTTTATAAAGTATGACGTCTATTACAATCGAACTGTCGGGATCTGTCAATATCAGACAATACATGTGTGCCCCGGATAACTACTTCCACAAATCGGGAGAAAACTCATCACAAATACTTGTAAAATACGTATGGTGAGACTCGAACCCCTTATCACCACTGTAGAAGAGTAAGGATGGCAAAAAGGGCTGGGCTTGTGGGTTTGGCTCTTACCCGCATGATGCGGTCCGGGTTTAAACCTGGACCACATCATTAAAAAGCCTAAAATTTATGGGTTTTTAAAAACCCTCATCAGTTGCGGACCGGTTAAGGGTTTAAATCATGGCTTATTTCAAGCCCGCAAATGACATACATAAAGCAAGAAAATTAGGTTTTTTTTTTTTTTTTTTTCAAAACCTTCTCAACCTCTCTCATCTTTGCTCAGTGCTCACTAGTCACCATCTCATCTCTCGCCGCCATCGACATGACACGTCTTTTGCCGCCGTTGACACGGCACGTCTTTCGCCGCTGTCTTCCGCCACTAGCGCATCAAGCCATCACGTTCCTATCATCACCAAATCGATCTCTCTCCCCCTTATTTATCAATCTCTCTCTGATCCATCTCTCGATCTCCCGCCGACCGCTGCGAAACCCAGGATTCGTGGTGGCTTGCGGTGGTGGGAGAGGTTTTTGGATTGGATTTTGGTGGTGGGAGGGGGTTTCACGATGGGTGATGGTTGGGGGTGTTTGACTTCAGCGGCGACGATGGTTGTTGGCATCGGCGGCACAATGGTGGTCTTGGAGAGAAGATCTGAGAAGAAGGGAATGGGAGAGAGAAAGTTAAGGTTTGTAATATTAATTTTTTAATTTATGTTAATATTATTTAATTTAAATGTTTATTTTTATTTTATTTTTTATAATTTTTGTTAATATTGGATCCAAATCCAAATTCAATAGACGTGAAAGAGTGGAGGAAATGGGCCTAAATAGGGGTTTGGGTAAAATCCTTACTTTTATGGGCTGGGCTTCAACCCTACCCACATACATAAATTTCTGATATGGTCAGGGTTTAGGGCCTTCGAAGGTTTTGAGGGCTTTTTGAGGATTTAGGTCCAGTGCGGGCTTAGGCCCTTAATTTGCCAACCCTAAGAAGAGAGGTGCACTACCATCTCTACTAAGATGTGATGCATTCAGGCTATGCTTTTTGCTTTTTGCTTTTTGATTTTTGATTTTTTTATATAATTTTGCCTTTTCATAAAACAAACTTATTTAATAATTAATAATTAAAATATGATAAAATTAAAAAACATAAATTAATTTCAAAAAAAAATTATATTGTATATATAAAATTAAACTACAAACATTATTATTTTATTCTTACAATACTGAATATTATATTTTAAACAATTTCACAAAATGCATATTATTGTATTAATTTATTTTTTCTTTTCAGTATACTGTTTTCATTTATTGCTATTAGACGCGTTTTAAGTGTTTTCAGCTTCTAAAAACATCAAAATCAATTTTTCGTTTTCAAATGAAAATATAAAAAACAAAAAACAAAAAACAAAACATTACTGAACATGCTCTTAGGTTTTTGAGAGGAAATGAAGTTAAAATTAGGGATTTAATCATTTTCCCCCCTAAGGTTTGCTATATTAGAAACCTGAGGACAAAGTTTGTTATTATTGGCCGAAAATCCCCCCAAAACTGAGTAATTTGTTGAAAGGCCCCCTTCTATTAGAGTTACCGTCAAAATTGGATGTTGACTGCAACTGTAGAGGGGCAAATGTGTAATCTCACGGTGGGAACAGGAAAGGTGATTTGGACTGAAGGATATAGAAGTCATTTTATATTTAGAATTAATAATACATTAAAAAAAACGAGTGGAAGATACGAGGCGACGTCACTCGTCCACCCAAACGATCTCTCCTAAACAAATTATATATTAAAATTAAAAATTAAACTAAGTTCTTCTTTCTTCTACACTTCTTCTACACGAGACCATGACCAAGTTCTTCTGGAAGTTCTTCCTCTTCTTTCTTCTCCACGAGACCACGACCAAGTTCTTCTTCTTCTTCTTTCCCCAAGTTCTTCCTCTTCTTTCTTCTCCACGACCAGTCGACCACCATCATCTAAACCCCCACACCCAGATCGCCCAAACACCTTGATCCAAGCACTAATTTCACCAAGCCGATCGAAGACTCATCTCTCTCTCATTCCACTACTGCTTTCAACTTGGTCATAGAAATCGAAAGAGAGATGGTGGTCTTCAACCTTCATCTTACATATCATTCCCAACACATAAACCCTAACCTAATCAACAACAACTCACACCAAACCCTAGCCTCCACCACCTCTAAGACACCAAACCCAGTCGATCAATCTCCTCTCAACTAGAGATTGAATCCTGCCACCGTTGATCTCTTACCGCTGTCAACGATCTGGGTTTGGGTTGGGTCGATTTGGTTTCGGTTGGTACCCTGCGATGGAGTTACAAGTATAGGCGATCTGGGTTTGGGGATTAGACATTGTGGGGTTTAGTGATTTCTAGGTTTGTGATGATTGTGGGGTTTCTGGAAATCTGATTGAGGGGTGGTGATTTTTGGGTTTGATGTTGTTGATGATGATGACGATAAAGTAATGAACTTATCTCTATTTGATCGAGAGAAAGAAATGGGGAATTTGAAGATGTTGATTGTGATTTCTAGGTTTGAGTTTGGTGTTGTTGATGGTGGTTGAAGAAAGAGAGGTTTTTGGATTTGGGTTTGAAGAAAGGGGGATTTCTGGGTTTAGGTGGGTTTCCAGATGTTCTGGATGAACTCAGCATAATTTTTTTTTTTTTTGGAAAAATCATTCATTATAACATGTTTGGTTGGCGAGAAAATGAGGACTGGGTCGATGATGGTGGTGGTAGATGATCTGAGAAGAATATGGATAGATGATTACTTGTTTTGTTTTTTATTTTTTATTTTATGTTTTATTTTATTTTTTAATTTTTGTGAAATGTAAATTTTGTTTGTTGTATAATCTACGATGAAGATGAGTTTGAATATTGTTGTTCCACAATTTTTTTTTTTTAAAATTCATTTTTAATTAATTTTGTTTTTAATTTATTTATATTATTATTATTATTATTTAATTAGAGGGTAAAATAGTAATTTTATATTTAGAGGGCATTTTGGTCTATTTACCCACTGCTAGTGGTTGCATCACGTGTAATTTGTTTTTAAAAGGCACAGGAGGATATTTTGGTCAATTTACGTGCAAAAAAACATGTCAGAGTTAGGTTCTGGCAAGAAAAAGCTAACATAAGAGGGAGTTTCAATAATATTTTCATTTCAGGGGGTAGACCGGCCAATTTCACCAAACTCTGTCCTCACTTTAATAATATTTTCATTTCAAAGGGGAAACCAATCTTTTCCCTTAAAATTACTATATGGGTAACTCATTCATTCCTTTATTATGTAGGGGGTATTTGTGTCAATTCAAAGGCAAATGTTCACGAGAAAAGAAAAAATTTTGAAGGTCGCTAATTTTGAAAGTACTAATAATTTAGAGGAGTACCCTCCTTGCGTGGTGAGGTTTCTTCTGGAAAACTTTCCAGTCTGATTGCTTTCTTTGTTGTTTTGTTGTTCTCTTTCAAAATAATAATAATAATAATTTAGAGGCGAAAGCAAGCAATTTCCTGCTGAATAAATGATCAATCATTGTATAATATTTGTAAGAGAAGCATGAGTAGCAATTGAACATTTTTGTTAGGCAAACATGAACCGGCCGTTCTTATGTTGTCATTTGGGCTGACAGTTTGGGCCTTCTTCCAATTGATGTAATTGGGCCACTGTCCATTTCTACAAGATAATTTAGATTTCAAGCTAAATGGACTTTCCTACTTTCTTTTCTAAACTCTTCTGGATAATTTTCTTTTGAACAAAATTACTAGTCATTCTTTCATTAGATTAACACATTTAGCTAGTATCTATTTTCAAAAAATTTAGTTTTTATTTTTATTTTTATTTATAAAAATTCTTATTTAGTTGAATCATTCGATTGAAAACTAATAATTAGTTATATTTTTATATAACTTGCACTGCCCTTTAACATCAAGCCGCGTTGGGTGGTGTGGTATAACAATTGAATTAATATATATTAAAACTGGTGTGATGACTAAAATCTAAGATTTTAATTTACTAATTCTATTCCGTAGCTCTTTTAAAAAAAAATTAAAAAAAAATTCTACCAAATCTACACCTTTTCATGATATCGAATCCCAAGATTTCAAATTTAAATTCTCAATTCTCAAAATCACGGAATTCATCATCTCTAAACAATTTCTGTTAAACACCTCTTAATAGATCCAAATATGAGAATTTACAAAATTTTACCAACTTACCGATATTATTCGAACCGTTGGGACTGAATTTAATGATTTATAATACCTATTAACTAATAACATTACACTATATATATTATACTAACAAGATGGCAATACCCAAGCGCTATGGATTTAAATATTATCCTTTTTCATTTTTTATTTTTTTAAATTTGAAATATTTAATTTTTATAGATCCTTACAAGGTTGTGCAAAAAACCGCCTAATCGAATCAACCCATCTAACCCAACCCAAATTTTATGGGTTGGTTTTGTTTCATATGTAATAATAATAAAAATTAATCGATTTGTTATTTAACAAAGCGATCAAAGATTGGTTTGACTTGGGTTGGTTAAAATAAAATTCATGCAACTCAAACCAACCCATATATTTAATAAAAATCAAATCCATGTTTCTCAAGGTTTTGTAACTTTTATTTATACTTTTATTTTACTTTATTTTATTTTATTTTATTTTATTTTTTATGTTACCATAGTCACATCTAAGAATATAATATAAGTACAAACTCGACAATTTAACTCATCATTTTTTTTTTCTTTGCATTCATCGCCATCAACCATCAGGTATCGTACCACTCCTCTTTCTTTTCTATATTATTGGTTTTTTTAATCCTTTTTTAATAAATAAAATATAATTACTCTTCTTTTCTTATACTTTTTAGAATATGAGTTCTATAATTTAAGCTTTTTTTTTTCCTATGTTTGACATTTTGACTTGATCTTATTTTTATTTTTAGTTGGATTATGTTTTATGTTTTATTTTTCTGTTATGATAATTGTTATTGTTAATTATATAATATTTTTCTTGATTTTTAGAATAATTAAATAACATCTATGTTTAATATTTTTATATTTAACTAATTTTTGTAATAATACGAAAAATGATTTTTGGGTTCGAACTTAAACCGTTAAATCTACCCAAACCAATCCGACTTTTGTTGGTTTGGTTTGAATCGGTTTAACAAATCACATTGGTTTGATTTGGGTTGAAATATAGCCAAACCAATACATATTGGTATGGTTTGAAGTTGAGTTTCAACCCAAACCAAACTGAAAATGCACACCTCTAGATCCTTATATTAAAATTCAATAACTAATAATTAAACCAATAAATATAATGAAAATGTATAGCAACCGAAGGAAGGCATGATATATATTGAAAACGATGGCATGTGATATATGAATTTTACAAAAAAGAAGAAGAAGTTATGAATGCATTAAGCAAGAAAAGCCGAAAGTAATGGGGAGAGGTGGCAAGACTCCTAAGTGGAGAAAATTTTCAATGGGATGGACTTGTTGCCATTTAATGAGATCGTTCCACTAAGATTGTATTATTTATCTCAAAATTATAAATATATTTTATTAAACTATAATTTGATATAATCACATTGGATGGTCTCATCAAGTGACAATGAGACCGTCCCATTGAAGATTTTCTCCTCTACTAATGTGCAGCATGGTCATTGCACTTACACGTGGCATTCTGAAAGATGGACTCGTTATATAAGCCAAAAATTGGTCAAAAAGTGCTTAACGACTCCGACTTAAAAGAGAAAAAGGCAATTAAGAGAATTCTACATGGCGGTGGCCGTCCAACCATAGAGAGGCAGGTGTCACACCACATCAGCCGATCAATCCCTTTCTATCTAAGGAATGTTGACCATATCAAACAAAAAAAGAGAATGTTTGAGCAAAATCAAACTTGTTATTGCGTTGTGCGATAGGCAAAGGAAAATGGAAAATGCAAAAGGAATATTTGTATTGTTTCAAAGTAAATTTGCTTTTCCTGTTTGAGTGGTTCGGGTTTAATCACCAACAAAATTATGGGTAATTTGAAAAGGTGGAGATTTGAAGTTAGATTCAAAGAGCAATCTCACCAAAAAATAATAATTGGTAGAACAAATGAAATTACAAAATTAAATAAATAATAATAAAAGGTTTCTTTTTTCTTTTTTCTTTTTTTAATGTGTACAGATATTGACACTTATAAATATGATAAGCACACCTCATATTTATAAGTACATCTATGTTTAAAATTTAAAATTAAATCATTACTGTAGGCACATATCTTAATGCCAATAATACCCTTATTTAAATGAATGTGTTCATTTTGGGCACGGATATTGACACCTATAAATATGATAAACACACTCATATTTATAAATACATCAATGTCTAAAATTTACAATTAAAACATTATTATAAACACTCATTTTAATGCTAACAATACCCTTATGAATGTTTTTATTTTAATACAATTTATTTATAAACCCTCTTAAGTTATTAATACACCAAATTCCTCTAGAACTATCATCTAGATGGATAAGATTCTGAATGATCACCTGAAACACAAGGAATTTCTCAGGTTGATGAAATTAAAGTATTGGCATGGTTAGAATCATTTGAAATGCAAGATTAAATTTCTTGTATTGGTGGAACGAGTCAAGATGCGATGATATCTTATAACATTGTTGCAGCAACATTGTGGATTTGGTATCCTAGTCTTGTGAAACTTACTCTTGCCACATTTTTTTTTTTTTTGAACATCAATGTATTAAGAGCCATAAAGGGCAGCAAAAGAAACCAACAATAGGGCAGCAAAGACAACCCAGCAAAAACGCAAGAAAGTGAAAAAAGAAAACAGAGCCTAGCCAAAGGCATAGCACAAAGAAACACCAACTACAAAACAGAGCCAAACAACAACAACACTACCACCAAGACAAACAAGAGCAGGGCAGTGGCTAAATGTACACCAGCAATAGACAGCTAACAAAACAAAAAAAGACTTGTTGTTCATCCGCTGATGAAGTTAGTTATGCCAATAAATGAGAAATATAGTTCCACTGCATCAGAACTTCTTGCAGAAGGCATGGACAGTACATGGATGATGTGCATTGGTTCTGAAATACTCATCTAATTGGGGATATACTTTTCCAGTTAGAGTGCAAAAGCGGTCCATCACCCCACTCAATCGAAGAACATCATACTATACTAGCATTGATTAGGGAGACTTTGGAAACTTTAGTTTGATGCTTTCGAATCCAAAGAGAACACCTAAAATTTAGTTTTCAAGTAAAAATAATTTAAGTTTGTTTTCTCTTATACAAAAACTAAAATTTTTATACAAATAGAATTAGAGTTTAATTATTTTTATTTTTTTAATAAAGTAATATGGTTGAAGATATAGGTGTAATTAATGTGTGTACATAGTATTTGGTTTATTTTTAATTAAACGAATTTGTCCTTATTGGTATATTCCTATTGAGATAATTTTGTAATTAAATTTTTTATTAAAACATTGGTTTGCTTATCATATTTATGGGTGTCAATATCGGTACCCGTTCATTTTAATACATTTTATTTATAAACACTTTTAAGTTATCAACACACCTAATTTCAGAAATGATAAATTCTTAAGTTCTCTAGGCTCGAAAACACAAATGAAAACAAAAGTAATCTCTTGATATAATACAATGCTTGATGTTGTAAATGCTTGAGAACACAATAAGCAAAAAAAAAAAAAAAAAAAAAAAAAAAAAAAAAAGAACAAGCAATGAATAAACGGAGTTCTCTTAAATAAATAAAAAAACAAAATTCTTCTAAGTTTTAGATAAAAATATATATATATATATAAAATCAAAAAGTTTACATCAAATTTTTTTTTGGACGGCTAGCTTTATTCATATAAAAACAACAACAAACCAAAAACTACAAGCCACATAGCCGACTGAAAACAAAGCAACAAAAGGCAAAGCAAATTAAATAGCCGCACTCTGCCACAAACACCACCAACAATAGGCAACAACAAATAAAAAGAGCCAAACCCAAATAGTGCAAGAACTAAAGAACATAGGAACATACGTGCACATAACCCCAAACACAAAACCAAACCACACAACAAAAACATTAAGGATCACCCCACTAAATGAAGTTCACATCAATTTTAAACAAATAAAAATATCTTCTCGGCATCATCTTCAAAAGGACATTCACACACACACACACACATAGAATCGTCTTCTGCCTATTATGTTATTCAATAAGAAAAGCTTATGATATGACCTAGTGTTAATTATTTCTAAATTAGGGTTTATCATCAAAATCGGGGTTTATCATAAGGTTTTTATTTATTTTTATTTATTTATTTTTATTTATTTTATTTTTAAAGAGATATATAGTCTAAGGTATGGGTGTAATTAATGGATATACATAGTATTTAATTTATATTTAATTAAACTAATTTGTCCTTATTAGTAAATTTCTATTGAGATATTTTTATAATTAAATTTTTTATTAAAATATGAGTGTGCTTATCATATTTATGGGTGCCAATATCAACACCTTTTTAAAATAGATTGTGCTAAAGAGTAAATAATAATAATAATAATAATATCAATATTATGTTAATAACAAAGGTTTATGTATCAAAGAATTAATACATCTCGTATATGTATATGTATATGTATATATACAACTATTTTGTGTACATAAGAGTATTTTTGTAATTAACTTTGTATAAATTTGATTCAATTTCTATAAACACAGTAATTGAATTTGCAACTTAATTCCGATTCCCTTTCATTCCTTTTTCACTGGAACTTAATTCCGATTTCACTCATTCTCGATTAGTAAACACGTCCTAAAAGAATAAATATGAATATTTTATCATTCACAAGATCAAATAACCTAGATAACTACTCACCTAGGAAATGGGTCACTCAAGATCAAGCACTAGTGTAGCTTCGATATCTACTCTCATAATATTGAGGAATTTTTTATTTTTCTTATACATGCTTGTAAAATACGTAAAATGAGACTTTGGGATCAAACACTAAATGTATGACTTGAATAGCTACTCTCACAATAATGAGGATAAAACTAGAACACTTCGCCATTAACATGGAAGAGAACCGAGTTAAAAGATGTTGTACAAGTCAAGATAAATTTTATTTTAGTTATTATTATTAGAATAGGTTTTCAAGGAATTTTGAAATAGATATTACAGAATCTCCTGTACAAAAGTGTTTTGTGTTTAAATAAATATTGACATATCAATAGTATTAAGATACTTGTTTATATATGATATAGAAGTATACTCCAATACTCCATTGATTAACAAATCAAAAATCATTCTCCAATGCATTTATCATATTTAAAACACAACACAATAATGACGTGTCAAATTATTATTATTATTATTATTTTTGTTCTTAAATATTTGTTGAGTGACATATAAAATAGTTCTTCAACAAACCCTCCACCTCCGAAAATATTATTTTGTCCCTTTAACGTGACATTGAATAATCATAATTGCATTAAAGAAAATATTTAAACATTGTCTATTTATCCTATCTGTATATAATTTTTTCAAAAGTCATTGTTACGTTGGAGATATGCTCTTAAGATTTCATCAATGATTATCCAAGAAATTGTGAAAGAGTGATATCATGAAGCCAGACTCTTGAGGCCATCTCTTCCTTTGAAAAGACGACAACAAAGTTTGTAACTTTCGGTAAAGTGCACAAAGCATGCCATATTTTCTAGATGAAAACTAAACTCAGCAATATTCAAGAACAAAAAGAGTGGCAAGGATGTTGCTCACTTCTAAGGGAAGACAGTGACATGTATCATATTATCAACATGAGAAAAATATAATTTCTCAGGGTCTCAACTCTCAAGTTGCTAAAGTTAGGCCTTAAACAAACAGACAAACAGAAAGTAAAAAACGAGCATTTGCAAAAAAGTAAGGCTGCTTCTTCAAAGATTGCTTCAAAAATCTATGCAGTGGTCCAAAAGTTATAATAACGATTGCTTCTCTTTTTTATCATTATTTTGTAGGGATCCCAAATTTTTTTTCTTTGTTGAATTCCAACTATATAACGTACATAGTCGAATCCAATATGAAAAAAACGTTGAGGATCATATATATCTGGTTAGATCGATCTTGGAAAAAAAAAATCCAAAACCAAAGTTATATAACATTGTAGAATCTGTTCTATAACATTACGAAACTAGACGTTAAGTTTTGTAAGGATGTAGAGATAGTTCTACATCATCATGTAACTTCAGTCCTGGATTTTTTTTTTTATGATCAATTTGATCAGAGAATCATCATCATTAATATTATATATAAAGAGAGATAGAAGGCATTCATCATGCTGACATAATCACATCCTGTAATCCATGATAAAAAAGAACCCCCACAAGAAATATTAAAGTAATAACACTGTAAAAGTAGAATGGAGAAGAGCACCATTATTTGTCAATATCCTTAAAAGAAAAGATTTTGTTTTGTATCTTTCTTTCTGTTTTTTTTTTTTTTTTTTTTTTTTTGCAAGCCAAAGAATCATGTATTCATGCATATAAGAGATAATCTACAAGCATCCTATCCAAGCCACCAACCAGAGCCCAGAGGTCATCTGCTATGTGCTAGTGGGGGTTGGAATGAAGAATAAATAGTTGTCTAGTACCAAATAACAAGAGAAAGCAAAACCACTGTCACCATCTCCTTCGTAAACTAAATATTTAATTAATACAACAAGAAAAATACTGTTTGACATTATTTATCCACCTATTTAGACCAAGTATTTTTTTTTTTTGAAACTTTTTGCCATTGATAGGATTCGAGCCGCTGACTTGAGAGTCATTTACTTAAACCCCAAACTCGTCCATCTACCAGCCGAGTTACGCCCCTAGAGGCAAATTACATCATTAGTCATTACTGTCACTCTCTATCAAAATATGCAAATGCAATATACAATCATCTGCAAGTTAAGTAACAGCAAGAAACTTGCTGTTACTTGCTCAGGTCACAAAAATTGGTAATTTGTCAACAACCTCATAATTGCTTAATATTACAGTCAAAAAATATATATCAAGTTGCAACCATGACGCCCCCTTCTGATAAGTTACTAGTCATAGTCCATTTCTGTATTTTATTATGGCTTCTACTTCGATTCAATTTCCAAAAGGAGGTGCATATTTTCAACTTCCACTAGATCAAGAATAACCACAACCATATAATAGCAAGGCATGCGTGTTGACAACATCACTCGACAGTAAACTTTTCTTTTTAATATTCTCCAACCCCCCATGATTCATGCCCTTTTATTTCAATTGGACCTCATCAGTTGCTTTTATGATAAATGAAAAATAACCACATTTTCCATCAAATTTACAACTATACTCTGTTACAATTACACAACCTTTTCCATCTCAGACTCCAAACTTTATGAACCTGCTGGAGATGGCTAACTTGTCCCCTTAGGCTACGGTGGTGGTGTAGACAATGACATGACATTATAGGTGCCTAACTAGAGCATATCAGTTAAATAACCACAATGGAATATTTAGGTGATGTAGACATAACATTTACAACTTGCCTAAAAATGGTAAAAATCTCGTATTCCATCTTGTTCCAACTAGTTTGCTTGAATTGTACGTAGACGCTAAGATAACCTAAAAGTCTGTCATGACTCTATGAGTTTATTAACTTATACAACTTTTTAGACCTAGTGCTGGACACACCCCAATTGAGTAATACAAATATACAATAACCAACTCATGTGCTACTAAACGATTTGAAACGTATAAAAAAAACACATGCAGACATATATATACTTGTATAGTAATCTATTGAAAGAGTTCATGTGATCTGCAGATAGATGATTGAATGCTTAAAAACTTATTGGCATTTAAACAACATGAAAAAAATGGAGTAAAAGCAAAAGCAAAAGCAAAGGAATATAATGCTTCTACGCATGTTATTCCACTGATGTTACTGCTATAGACAGACAGCGAGCTAGCCAAGCTGACTACAAATAAAATAGTCAATGTTGCACACTTGGAGTCAACCCACAAAACCAATATTTACTCGGTGCAGGATGGTCAACCACGGGAGTCTAGAGGTTTGGGATTAATGATTTAATGGTCCTACTGAATCTAGCCGGTTTTTCACTATAGCAAATGGAGTCTGGCCATAATCCACTTACTGTCTAAATGCAAGGAAATCAGATAGAGAAGTGTAATATGACTCATTTGTCTTTAAACAAGAGTCTGATTCGTAGAAAACAATGTAGAATTTTGAGAGTAAGGATATAATCATTTTCACCCTTATAGTTTTCCATATTAGACACTTTGCCCCCTCTAATTTTAGTAATATCCATATTTCTCCCTGAAAACCAAAATATTAGACATTTTGCTCCCTATAGTTTCAGTAATGGTTATTTTCCCCCTTAAAAACCAAAATATTAGACATTTTACCCCCTAACCATTAGGAAGTCCGTTAGTCAACAACTTTAACCGTCAAAAAATAATTAAATGACCTTATTACCCTTGAACACATTAATTATGTCCCCTAATGACATCACTAATTGTTTTTAAAAGGAAAAAAATTAGAAATAAAAAAAAGTAAAACAAATAAAAGTATTTAAAAAAAAAACATAACTGAAAATAAAAAATTATAAAATTTAATTAAACTTTAATAAAAAAATTTATTTAAACAAAAATAAATATAAAGAATTAAATGTACAAATAAAAAATTTAATTAAAAAACATTAATATAAAGAATGAAATGTAAAAATAAAAATTTTATTTAAAAACATTAATATAAAGAATGAAATGTAAAAATAATTAAAAAATTTTAATAATGTAAAAATAATGTAAAAAAACATTAATATTTTTTTATTGAAATACTGAATAATTTATTTAAAAAACATTAAAATAAAGAATGAAATGTAAAAATAAAAATTTTATTTAAAAAAACATTAATATAAAGAATTAAATGTAAAAATAATTAAAATTTTTAATTAATGTAAAAATAATGTAAAAAACATTAATATTTTTTTTTTTGAAATATTGAATTTTTCTTTATTAAAGTTTAATTAAATTTTATAATCTTTTTTTTTTTCAAAATTTTTTTAAATACTTTTATTAGTTTTAATTTTTTTATTTCTGATTTTTTTTTTCTTTAAAAACAATTAGTTGCGTCATTAGGGGGCATAACTAATGTTTTCAAGGGTAATAAAATCATTTAATTGATTTTTTGACGGTCAAAGTTGTTGACTAATAGACTACTTAACGGTTAGGGGGAAAAATGTCTAATATTTTGGTTTTCATGGGAAAAACTGGTCATTACTGAAACTAGAGGGGGTAAAATGTCTAATAGTTTGGTTTTTATGGGGGAAAATGGTCATTACTGAAACTAGAGGGGGCAAAGTGTCTAATATGGAAAACTATAAGGGAGAAAAAGATTATTTCCTTTTGAGAGTATCACTAGTTTAGTAAGTTGAGTTTAAATAGTATCAATGGACAAAAATACCCTAATTTCCTTCTTTTATTATGTTTGTGCCATTTTTTTTATTTTAAAAAAACCTCCATCACTGGAAATGAAAGAACTCCATTGGAGGTTGAATGGAGGTCGATTTTGATCTCTAAGGGACGTCTCGATGAAGAAGATGACAAAAAAAAAATTAGAAAATTTCATTGTTACCCAATAAGTCTCGGAAATTACAAATACACCTAATAAGTCTCGAAAGCTACCTAATAAGTCTCGGAAACAACAAAATAAGTCCAAGAAATTAGAAAATAAGTCTCGAAAATACAAAATAAGTCTCGGAAAAACAAAAATAAGTCTCGGAAACACAAAAAAATACGAGACTTAGGGGCCGTCCTGTAAGCGTTTTTCAGTTGTTGTTTTTCGAAAAGAAAAATGAAAATGAAAATAGTATTTTTGGTTTTAGTTTCAATATTCGAAAACGAGTCTGGTAGCATATACTGAAAACGTATTTTAAAAATAAAAACGGGAAAAACGCGTCCGGTAGGCTAACCGAAAACTATCGAAAATTGAAATATCAATTTTCACATTTTGTTTAATATTATAACAATTATAAACAAATTGATTAAATAATTAACCAATTTTTTTAATGTAATTAATAAATTAAACAAAAGTTAACAGCTGAAGAGGAAGAGGAAGAGGAAGAGGAAGAGGAAGAAGAAGAAGACCAATTGAAGAAGAAGACCATATCGGCGACTCAGAGTAGATTAACGGTGAGAGGCGAAGCAGAGCAGATCGGCAGCAAGCGGAGGAGGAAGAGGAAGAAGAAGTAGAAGATCAGATCGACAGCGAGCAGAGGAGGAGGAAGAGGAAGAGGAAGAAGAAGAAGAGGACCAGATCGGCGGTAGCGAGCGGCGATTGGCGACGAGCGAAGGAGGAGAAAGAAGATGAAGCCCTGATGATGAACTGGTTCAAGAGGAAAAAAAAAAAAACAAACAAATAATTTTTTTGTTACTTTTTTTGAAAAACAAAAACAAAAACAAAGAAAACATCTTTTTTTTTTTTTTTTTTTTTTTTTTTTTTCAAAATTTTCACTTTTAACACTAGTTTTATTTTTCATTTTGTTTTTGTATTTTGAAAATAAAATGAAAAATGGTTAACGAACGTGGATTCGAAATCATTTTTGAAAAATAAAAACAAAAACGGGCTGAAAAACGCGTGCAGTATAGGTCCTTATTTTTTTGTGTGTTTTAAGAATATTTTTATCGTATCTACTCTTTAGGTGCTATTAAAACTTAATAAGTTGGTGATAGTCTTAAAACTTACTATTTAAATAATACTATTAAATTTCCGAACCCTTGATTATATGTACGCGCTTTACCGACCCATTTAACTCACTCCATGGAGCGAGTCAATCTATGAGTTGCAAGTTGCATCAATGAGGATGTCATGACTTACAACAGCAGCCTACAAAGACACTTTACAAAAGTCAGCAAAAATGGGGTCCACGGAAATGGAGGGTATTCTCATATTCATTTCCTATAAATACAAAACATCCTTACTCATATCACTCTTCAGTTACAAATCAAAATCCAACTTTTATGATAAACTGTTTCATTAAAACCAGGGTACAGAGAAACTATGGGGAATTGCATAGTATTGGAAGAAAAGGTGGTAAAGGTGATGAAAACAGATGGAAAAATCCTTGAATATAAAGCACCAATGAAAGTCCATCAAGTGTTGTCAGAATTTTCAGGCCATGCTCTATCAGATTCACTTCCAGAAATCTGTCATCTCCACCAAGATGTTAAACTGCTTGGTGGGAACTTGTACTATCTTGTACCTCTTCCTCCACTGCCATCACCAAAGAAAAAGAAGGTGAGGTTTTCGGATCATCGGGAGGAGGAAGGAGATCATGGACAAGGAACAGGTAATATCGTGCGGATAAAGTTGGTTATCAGTAAGCAACAACTTCAGGAGCTACTTCAAAAGGGAGGAGTTTCAGTTCAGGATATGGTTTCCCAACTTCAGGGTAAACAAACTACAAATGATCATGTTGATAACTGTCAAGGGTGGAAGCCTAAATTAGAAAGCATACCTGAAGTAGACTAGTAAAAGCAGATCCATATGTAAATTGTACTCTCTCCTTATGTTGAATAATCCTGTTTAGTTTAACATACAAATTAGATACTGAAAAAAAAAAAAAAAAACATCTTAGCTTGTGTTGTCATCTAAAATGTTTACCTCACGTTTTTCTTTTGGATGGAAGTTATATAAAAATCAGCAACAAAGAAAGCACTAAACTCTTGGATTCATGTCTTTTTATTAGTATCTCCATTCTATTATGTTTACTGTTTCATTTGTATAAATGTGTTTTTCAAAAATATTTAGATCAAGAGTCACACATCAACTGAAAGAGATCAAGTAATTAAGCCTCACATGTCACTAGCCTTGGCAAACATGCACCTGTTTGCCTGAGAGATATGCATGCAGAGAGTGGCTTTAGGAGGCCCCAGCCTGATCACCTGCTGAGTCAGTAGGATCAAGGAAAGGTCTGAAAAGAGAAAATGAAAGAAAGCAAGGACATATCTTATACAACTTCTCATTAATCATAAGAAAAGATTATAAGCATATCTAATTGTTCTTCTTTTCCATAATTATTAACATTATGCTAGTGCTGTTAGTGCTCTTACCATCATCCCAGTGCTACAACTGCTCATAATTATTAAGCACTAAACATATGAACAGATTAGACAAGTCAAGTTGATCCAGTAAAAATGCACATATGTGAATTGGAGAAAATCTTTGCCTTCTTTTATTTTTTGGTGTCTAACGTATGAATCACGTTCATCTAAAATAACATCAAATTTGGTATATCTCCTTACATTGTCTTTTCCTGTATCAATATTGTAGGGGACTGGATTTATCCCTCCTATAAGAAAGTGACACATGACAACGATGAGGATCGGAGCATGCATCAGACTGGTCATATCTCCTAATTGATCATTGGTACCTTCGAACCATCGGTCGGTTTGTGACATACCTATCATCAGGGCAGGAAAGAAGAATCTAGAATCAGCCCAATGGGGTAAAGAGAATCTCGCAGGTCAAACCCACCCCCCCCATGGACGTCAGAGACCAGAACCAGCTCATTGGGAAATCTCCAATGGATTGCAATATCAAGAACAGAGAAATTCAAGTTCACCACAAATACCATAAGGGAAAACAATTAGGATACAATCTTAGATCCCAACTCAACTAATTCTTCCAAAAAAGATAAATCACAATAAACTTCTTACTATGTAGGCAGCTCGACAGATGCACATTCAGCTACTTTAATTAAATATAAGAAGACCAATAAAGTTAAAGTTAAAATAAGAAAAGAGTGAGAGCTAAGTATGAACATGAAATGAAATGAGAAGACAAAAAAAGAAGATACAAATGGTGAAGGAGGATGTATTTTCACGAGTTCAATGCAAAGGCTCACTATAGAGTTTTATAATAAAATCATTTCAACTTTGAATATATACACCAAAACTGTAAGAGTAGTTTCAAGTTTCAATCTCTAATAAATGGAA
The DNA here is from genome assembly GCA_954870605.1 of Acer campestre. Classification (NCBI taxonomy): domain Eukaryota; kingdom Viridiplantae; phylum Streptophyta; class Magnoliopsida; order Sapindales; family Sapindaceae; genus Acer; species Acer campestre. The sequence continues at coordinate 22,709,397 of OX940805.1, forward strand.
ACTGTTAAATTTTTGGTGCAATCAGTGAATCTCTGCTAGTTCACTTTTGTTGTACTTGCTTTCTTTCACTTTGAATAAACTTTTCTGTTTCCTATAAAATAATCAGTGAGGCTTGACTCCTATATAAAGAAAATCAACAGCATCCGAAATATAGAAATATAGTGTAATTGTAACACATATAGTACTTCAGATTTAACTAGAAAACACTATTGCAGGATTTGTTTTTGGGAAAAAAAAAAAAAATAGTCCAGATTGAAAAGAGTATTCTCGAGCATATAGTAACATAACTTCATGTCATTATCCCTCCAAAACAAAAAAAAAAAGTTGTCAAATATTCCGGTGATAACCATAATGTACTAAAATTCAGTCAAAAACAAGTTAAGAAGTATGCTTGGTCCTGCCTGTGTGAATAGACTCATAACTGACAAAGTAACAGGGCTGTACTTGAAAAGAATTATAAATATCAAATATGTTACAAGAAGCAGGAAGATAAGTGACTTATAGTTGCCTTTTTTAGTGGGCTGCCCCCATTAAAGTATGTCTATAACCAGTAGGTGGCATTCGAGACAAAACTTAAAATATATCATTAGCTACCACATCACAGAATTTTCTAGGCAATCAAGCAATTGCAAGTTATTATGGTTGGTGAAAAGCTTCCAAGGAGAATTATTAGGCCGAAGAAAATACTACCCACATCTTGATGGAATGATCACATCTTCAAATTCATTATGAGTAGCATTCCCACAATCAGGCTTAGTGGTTGACTGGTTCAGATTTTCTTGGTCTTCAAACTAGAGGAGTGCACGCGAACTAATTTAACACGGTTTGCTCTATTACATAGATAAATTGACAATATGCGATGAGTGATGACATTGGAATTACTTCATTTAACAAATATGTAACTTGTGGGTGAAATAATTCAAGAAACATATGGAAATTCTCTTGATAAAAAAAAAAAAAAAAGAAGCACAAAGGGTATTGAAGGAGTAACTTATTTCATAGTTAGGTTATGTAATTCATGCAACAATACTATCTTAAAATGAGGAAATTTGAAGGCCATACAAAAGCATTTGGCACTTTACAATTGCAAACTACAACCTTCTGCTGATTTTCTAATTTGCATATAAGAAACCCTAAGGTACCACAAATATACCTGACTATGCTAACCCAATAGGTATAACTTGGTAGGGTTTAGTTAATTATGAGGGATATTGCACTTATCAGTTTTCATACTATTTAACTTTGTTCTTTGATATATTCAGTTACCAGTAATCTACACAGTTGCTTGTTAAAGGTATACTAAAAATCTAAAATTTCCAATCAAGCTTAACCTAAAAAAAAACTTCATATAACTTTAACAATCTTTTAAACACTCTGTACACAAATATGCAAGACATTATAACATACAGAGACCTACCAAAGAAATTAACTTGCCAAAATTCTACCCACTCCAACTATAAGCAGATACAAGTGAAACAATAAGTTACCATCGATTTGGCCTGCTACAGTACAGGACATTCTAAATTCAAAGATTTTGAACACTGGATTAAAGATTTTCTCCCCCCACCCCCAAAATAAGTGCAAATATTCGATTATCAAAGCTAACATTGCCTGTGTTATTCACTCATGTCTGAGAAGCAGGCTGCATGACACTGACAATTGAAGTATCACCTAGAAGTGCCATCACCATTCACCTACATGTACAAAGGAGGCCAACATTTCCAGATTTTTTGAGAGTTCAATGCCATTTAATGGCTACCTCAATCAAACTAGAAAATCATGCTTTCATGCTTAGAGACAAGCAAATTAAGAGGCTTATATTGGCTAAGTGATTATAATACATACTCCAACGATGGTAAACATTCAGAGGCACTGAGCAAGTTAGTTCTTTCTCTCACGTGTGGAGAATTCTGATTTCTAGCAGGAGAATTATCTTTATTTGAAGCATATATGAAAAAACAAAATGAAAATTTAGATCCAGTTCTAAAGAGAGACAGCTAAAAATTAAAGTTCTGAAATTTCAGGTCCTTTTCCCCTTCCTGTTTTTGGTATAGTAAAACTATGTATGACATTTCGTTGGCAATTAGAAATCCAATTATCCAAAGGTTATGATATGAAGTAATGAAAAATCCCACCAGATCCAAATAAAACAATAATAATAACAGGCCAATAGATGTTACATCAACTGAAGATTATTGAAAATTTCACTGCTCATATAGATTATGATGTAAGATCAGTAGCAATATGAACACTTAAATAAGTTTTACATCATCACATAACAGATTTTACTTGTATAGGATGTACATAGTGAAAATTGTTTAGGCTGATATTAAACAAATTGCTTGACCTTGCTTTGCACGAGAAAGGGTGTAAATTCACTATACAGTATACCTCAAACTTCAGCTATCACCTGTAAGTGCTACTCTTTCTTCCTTTCTACTTCTAGTGCAATCTCATTACGACGTGTGAATGGAAGTGCAAATGGTGGATTATACTGCAATCACATTTAAGAAAGACAGCGTCATTAAAAAAGCCATTCTGTAAATAGATTGCACAAAATCAAAATTATGAAAGACTTTGTTGCCACTAATCAGTCATTAAAGATCTCACCTGTGCAACTTCAACTGAAGCACCCCTTTTCACTTGAAACTGCTTGTCATCTTTCAAAGCATTTCGTAATTTCAATTCCCGCCGTTTTACTTCTTCATCAGTAACAAAACCTGATTCCGAACAAAACAGAAGGATCATTTATCATGTAATCGTCTACAATCACGCAGTTGATAGATTTTGATGTATCCATGCACTACATACTCTGTTCCTTACTAAAATGATACAATATTCTCACTACAGACAAACTTTTCTTTAATTGCGTTTAATACCATCCTTGCTAACTTCCACACAATAGAAAAAAATCTTAAACAATGGCTATATTTTCTTACCAGGAACAGTTTAATCTTATAATTATGTAATGGTTAACAGTCTCTAGTAGGCAAGCTGAAGAAAAATTATGTAAATTAAGGGAACAAGACTAGTACATCCATGTATATTACAATAACCACAAAGAATCCCATATGCATTCATTCTTTATCTAAGTTATCTTATTAAATATTAATTATTGGAGAACACCTTAAATAAATTTACAAACGACAAACCTGAGAAGGCAACCACAGCAACAACTTTACTCGGGACCTCTTTGATCCTCACGGATGGATCTTTAGGCAAAGGCAAGTCAGCACCATACTTAGCAGGCAAGACAAATGACATCTGCCACTTTTCTTGATCTTGCAACTGAATAAATAGTAAATATTTGTGAAGAACAGAAAATTATCAAAGAAACCCAAAAAGAAAATAAGTTCTAAACAGAAGAAGATTGGTGAATTTAATCATATACCCTTAAACATTCTTCAAATGTAACTCCAACAAAAGAATTCTGGATCATACTTTTATCAAACCAAGCAAACAGACCTAAATAGCTAAAGTTGACTCGAAGTATTTGTGTGCGTGAAGTCAACTCTATAATTCAAATCTCATATATGAAACCAGGATCTACTTGCGATAATTTTCATCAACCAAAATAACCAAATAGATAACAAAGAAAAACTGACAGTAATAAGTTTCAGACATACATATGAAAAAATATCCAACATATAAATGGTATTGACTAACTAATGTTCCAGTCACTCGAAAGCTAGTTCAGATCAGCCTGGAAATAACAAAACTAAGAAACTCATATATAGGTTCGGCACATAGGTATATATAACAAAATTTGATTATTATCTACAACATCCTCCAACCGAAATAAGCAAAAATGGACGTAATAATACCACAGGTACATTAAAGCATGTAATTTCATGATATAGAAAACAATGAACCTTATTATTAACATAAAATCAATGTATACTAACCCTCTTCGTTATCACAGGCGTTGTCATTTCCATCTTCTCCCCATCAGATTGAACCTTACGTGTAAGAACAGGTGTAGTCATCTCCATTTTCTCCTTTGTTGTATTCTAAAAACATTGCAAGAAGATAAACAAACTAAGGAGACACTTGTATAAGAAAAGGACATGAAATCAATCATCAAAATGGTCCTAACTACCTTACCAAACAGGTACCCGGCCAAAACATTGAAAGATTGAGATGCCCCATTGAAATCAAATCCAGTTTTCCCAGGCATGGTTACTTCCGCTATGAAGTACGACTGTTTACACAATCAAAACTCTAATTCAGGCATACATGAACTGAAAACATTGCAAACATATCGACCGAAACAAAATTGCTAGCTAAACATAGAGATTATAGCTTTTCTTGAGTACAACTAAAATTTTACCTCAACTTCTCTTATCTCATACTGGTCACTCCTACTCAAAACCTTATACTTCACTGTCTCAATATCCGGAACTACACGAAACCCAATACCGAACACATAAATAAATAAATTCAATTCCAAATCACAAAAAGAATACTTGATCACACATTGACACACCAACAAATAAAAAAGTTTCCATCAAAATCAATCGAAAAAAAAAAAAAAAAACCCTACCTGTCATCAAGGCTTCCTCTAAATTCCGGCTCTCAAACCTCTTTGGAAACACATATTTGGCAGTCTCAGTCGCCAAGTCCGTCAAAACTACAAATAAATGAGCGATAAACGAAATAAAAATCAGTCGAATAAAAAACAAAAAGACAGTTAGTGGAATAAAAGTTTTGATTGATGAAGAAAAATTGATGACATATACGTCTCTGCGAGAGCGATGAGGTTTGGGAAGCGAGAGCAAAGACGAGAGAGAGTCGAGCTTCAAAAGCGGACATAGTTTTTTTTTCGTCAGAGGTGGTGATGGAGTTGGAGATCATTAAAGATGATTTGTTGGGGCTTTTTGTTGGAGTGAAGTTTAGGGTTTTGGGCTGAGAGTGGATGATCAATGAAGGCTTGCAGAGTAGCATTTTCACTTTCTAGTTTTGAATTTCTGTTCGAGAAAGCAAAGTGGTTGATGATTTTGAGATTATAAGCTCACTAGTGGTGGTTACAATTTTCCCGGGAAATATTCGCCTTCTATTTCTGGTATTTATTCTGGTTATTCACATAACTTAAAATAATTAAAATATAGGGAGATTTGCAAAAGGTCCCTGAAGTTCAACTAGTTTTCAAAAACAACCCTCCTCTAGTTTCAAATTTAAATAAATTGTATACTAAACCAATATTATAATTTCTAATTTTATTTAAATAACCCCTAATTGTGTACCAAAAAGGTGAAAAACGCTCTTTTAGGGGGTTTTAATCCAAATTTAAAACAACAGGGTTGTGTTTGTAAAAGGGTCAAACCTCAAAGCTAGGGTGGCAATTATTGACACGAGAAGATATTTACAAATTTGGGTTAAATTTAATTAGTTTCGGATCACTAACGGGTCAACACGATTATTGGAAAAATTCATACAAAATGAAATCTTGATCCAATTCATGAAATCAATAACGTAAATTTTAACAACTAATTTCCAACTCGTAATTTAATTAATTTTAAATTTTACATAATAATCTTAAAATAAGCATCACCAACATTCGCAAGCTAATCATACAATACAAGTTCAACCGGCAAGACTTCTTATTGTTCTCTAACCTTGTTCCATTTAGTAGAAAACTATGGTGAGAAAATATTTCCTTCCAAGTCCAGAAATACAACAAATAAAGAACAGAACAAAACCAAGGGAAGTGGACTAAACAGACAAGGCCTCGTCGCAATGAGATTGATGCCAAGCAAGAACATCTTTGTAAGGCAAGTTGCCGCCAAAAATATCTAAAGCACTGCCCACGGTAACATCCACACGTCCAATCCCTGCTACTTTTATCTTCTCTAAATCAGCCATTGTTGTTACTCCACCTGCATATGTCACTGGAATCTGCCATCCCAAAACCACAAATGCATCAGTAACCATTGCTGAATTGATAATCAGGAATTATTTATCAAGAGATGAGAAAGTAGCAATATATTCTGCCACTGCATATAAGAAAAACATACATAAGCAGAAATGCGAAGTTATAACTACTCACCGGTGAGTGCATGCCAAGCAATGTCACCAGCTCTTCATCAATTCCCAGCCTGCAAATAAACAAACAGTTGAACACAGAATCTCCTAATTAATTATTTTTGTTAGAAAGATTTCAAGTCCGACTAAAATAACAGGTACTAATAAATGACAGTCAATATTATTGACTACTATAAATTCAAAAGGTAACTAGCATAAACTATTAGATTGTAGATGAAGGAGAAAGATATTCAGGATATGGCTTAATGGTTATCGTTTGAAGTAGACATGGTTTTCTTTTTTGAGTTGAAATTTTTCTTTTTCTTTTTTCCTATCTGTCCACCATAATAGGCCTTGATTCATTTCTTATCAACAACTTATAGTGAATTTTGGATTTTACCAAGTCTAATTTTCTTTTCTTCTTTCTTTTCTGATTCCTCTCTCCTCCTTTTCCCCTTATGTCTCCTTGTGCAGCTTCCACTGGTATCATAACCTTTTTTGCCTATCGATTCGTATTAAAGATCTCTTGTCCTACATCAATTTGGTATCAGAGTCCACCCACTTCACAAAAACCATCACAAGTTTCAATTTCTACTAGCATTTGGGAAGCTTGTAGAATCACTTTTGACTCTTGATACAAACTGATGTAGGACAAGAAAGCTCTACTGCCAATTAATGAAAAACAATGAAGTTCTACCAGTTCAAGTGGGGCAAGAAAGGGGAGAGAGGAAAAGAGGGGGAGAAGAACATAAGTGAGAGGAAAGGTAAATGAAGGTTTCTGACCTCTCAATTCTTTCAATAATTTGTTATGGAATAAATGCATCAAGTGACAACCAACTAAAATGACAAAAAGGAAACCTAAATTAACTTGAATGAAAAAAGAAAATCTACCTCAAAAAAAAAATAATAATAAATAAATAAAATAAGCAAATCATATTCAAACAAGTAAATTCCAAAACTCTCCAAAAAACAAAATTCTTAAATAACTCTCAAATTTTGTTCTCCATTGTTAGGCCAATTAATCTTAAATCAGTGTGTGCAAAACTGTAACAATTTAAATAAAGAGCAATATTAGACTTACTTTTTCCCTTCAACATCGACACCATGAACCAGAAACTCATCAGCATAACTGGCAAGAAAATCTAGTACCCTCTCATCAAGAAATACATCACTGAACTTCTGCCATCTATCAGTGACAATTGCATATTTACCATCCTGCACAACGAAATCAGCAAATGCATGACTAAGGAACTCTAATAATTTCCAAGAGGAGAAACACTGAAAGCTCCTTAAATATATTTTGTTTGTCTTTATGCATTCCAGTTCCCATGCTATGACATCTTCCAAGTTCCAATTGTCAATTCTTTACAATATCTTGCTATGCACAGGGAAACATGCCCTTTAAACCTAATATGTTTAGTGACCACCATAACCAAGAATATGGTAATTTCAGTATCCAAGTGGTGGAATATGTCTTGTATTCATGACTCAATCCTTAACAGGGCCTGAGCAAACGGAGACTCATCAGTTGCTGTTTCGTACCTTCTTTCTGCAGCTAAGGTCCAACACAAGTCTCTGCTTCCCAACCACACGAACTAGAGCTTTAAGCCTTTCAAGGTCCATTTGACCATTGTTAAATACATACTGTAATACATCCAAGAAGAATGTAAATCAACAAAAATTCTTTACCTCACTATCCAGAAACTAGATTATATGAGAACCATGTTTCTGCATATAGATGTAAGAAAAGAATTTAGATATGACAACATACTGAAGTGACAATGACATGGCTGGCTCCTTCCTCTATGTAACTTAAAGAATTTTCTGAATTAATTCCGCCTCCAACTTGCAAACCGCCTAGAATCATCCAGTCCTCGCAGTAAGTTCAGCAGAGGAAAATCTGTAAGTTTTAAACATATTATCAAATGTAGAGAACAAAGCGAAATTGCTTTCTCTCAACCAAAATCAACCCTTTGAAGTTAGCCAAAAAGAATTGCTTTTGTGGAAATTAGCATGGAAGTTAAAATAATGACCGTACAACATGACAACATGTCATACATATCTAGAATAAATTTTGCAGCAGCATGGATGAAGAGATGCAACCCAAGGATAAATTTATCAGTCCAGGATAGGATTCCATCCAATAAAAGTAAACAAAGTGATAGAAACTATAAACTAACCACAAAGGTCAAGGCATTCCCATGATCACATAAAAAGATATCAGTGTCCTTTTGTGATATGATAGTAATTTAATATGAAATATGAATAAGAAATCTGTGGTAAAATAAACCGAAACTTACAAGAATCCTAATTTGATTAAAAATAACCGACCAACAACTTTCACAGCCTTCTACAAGTGCACAGTAAGACTCGCTTCATGCTCTTGACCACTAACTTGTACCAAATTCAGTTTGTTTCCACTGGTTAAGAGAGCAAGCCAAATGAATCATAAAGATTTACAAAGGACTAATCTTCATCATCACAATTGGTACAATCAATTCATATTATATCATCTGGAATTCTAGATCAACAAAACAACACCAAATATCACAAAACTTTCTGACAGAATACAAGGCAGATTAGAAAAATAAATCCACCAAAAAAGATGAAAAAGAAAACAAGCCTACCAGGATAAGCGTGCAGTGCTTCAATGGCAGCAGCTTGGCTTAAAGAGTCTGCTCCAAGCATGATAGCATGACCACCTGTGAGACCATCTTCTTTGTACAAATCTGCAAACTCTGCCGCTGACTTATCAGATTCAAAATTTGTTACAAGCTTTATTTCATCCTCCTTTGAATCCCGAAGGGTTGACCCAACAATTTGTTTCACTTTGCCCTGATAGCAAATCATATTTAAATCATGGAAAAAAAAGACAATTACTCTTAAGGTCCTTAGGTGGTGTTTGGTATACAGAAAAGTGTGGAAGCCGGAAGAGAATGAGGAATCCTCATTCCCTTGTTTGTTTCAATTAGAATCCGAACTCCTTAAAAATGGCTAGAAAAGGAGTCCTACCATTTGAAGTCAGAATCCGAATTCCATCCTTTCTAAATAACGGAATGTGTTATGTTGTCCCTCAGTTTTAAATAAATAAATAAAATTAAAATTATTTAATAAAATAAATTATAAGCAATGGAGGCCCTCACCTCCTCCATCATTGAAGAAGGCAAGGGCCTTGGAGGAGGCCTTGTCCTCCTCCATTGCCAAAGGTAAGGGCCTCTTCCTAGATGAAGAAGAGCACAATGGAAGAGGATCTGATCTCCTCCATTGACAAAGAACAAGTCAATGGAGGAGGACGACGCCTCGCCGAAGGAGGCCTCCATCGCCTCCTCTAGTGAGACTTCTCTAATGGCCACCATTGCTGCCAATCAATTTTTATAATATATATATATATATTTTATTTAATGAAAATCAAATATTTTTTGTTATTTGTAAAGTTATGTTATGATTTAATAATTAATATAAATTAAATATTTAATGTTTATTAACAAATCATTGATTCAATATACAAATATTCAAATAAAAGGGAACGTTTTGGTCAAAATATCAAGGATTCGTATTGCAACCAAACAATAGAATCCATATAGGAAACGGATTCCTTTCCTACAAGGATTCCATTCCTAGATGAATTCCATTCTAGGAAGCAAACATGACCTTAAAGTATTTAATATATGCTTTAAGTGAGTTTTAGTTGGTGGAAAAGGAAACCACATGGAAAATGAATCCATCTAAAAATAGAATCCTTGTAGAAAAGGAATCTATTTCTTATATGGATTTTATTATTTGGTTGCAACTTGGAATCCTTGATATTTTGACAAAAATGTCCCCTTCTAATTTAATGTTTTAATATTTCAAATATTTGATTTTTTAGATATAACAAAAAGTTAAATTATATTCAAATATTGAATCTAAATAATTTAGCCTTAAAATTTGATATTTATTTTTAGATTTAATATTTTAATATTTACGATTTAATATAAATTATTTTCGGAGAATAGCTTGGAGGAGACAAAGCATTCTCTAGCTAGTAAACGTCCTCCATTGACAAAGAACAAGTCCATTAATGGAGGACATGAGGAGAAATCCAGCGATGGAGCCATGGAGGAATAGATCATTGATGAGGGATGAGATCCTCCTCAATCATTATGGAGGAGGCCTTCACCTCTTGTGACGATGATGGAAGACAAGGCCTACGTAAATTGACTAGTGAAGGCCTCTTCCTCTGCTAAGGAGGCCCTTTCACAGGAGGAGGTGAGAACCTCTATTGCCCACAAGGCAATAGTCGTGGCCTCAAACATCGACAACAAGGTCATGATTAGTGGGCTCACCATCTCCACTATCCGGTGGCCTCTAATGATTTTTTATTTTTTATTATTAATTCTTTTTAGAAAAAAAAAAATATTTAAAAACAAATAGTACCTTTCATGATTTAGAAAGGATGGAATTCATATTCCAACCCTAAGAGGTAGAAATCTGAATTCCTTGACTTATTAACGGAAACAAACAAGCAAAAGAGGATTCCTCATTCCTTTTTTCTCCTTTCAGCCAACCAAACATTAACATATAATTGCATTATGTTTAGCCCTTCCTCGCATCCTTTAGACAATCTAAATCATTGTTTCAGAAAGGTAAAAGCGGCAACAGATAAATGCTAGAAATAATTACAGAGAAAAAGATTAAAAGATAAACTTCCATGAAACCCAGAGGAAAACTAAAGGATATATTTCAGAGAGAATTTGCTACGACTGTGATACTAGACAATAAATCGAGTCTAACCCTTTCAACGTCCAAAGCATATTAAACAAACAAGTAATTAGTGTAAAGTTATAGGAAATTCAAAAGGAATGATCCCTTTATGATAGCTTCTTAAGATAAATTCTCTAGTAAAAACATGAATAATAAGCCCAAAAACCCAGCAGAACATAATCAAGAAAACAAATTCTACCTAGTTATATTAAATTACTAATATTCAATCACTTTCCATGCCAATTTTACAAACCTATGTAAAAAGCAAACTCATCTTTGGAACATAAAAAGTTGAATAGTACCTTGTGTATATCAATGCAAGGACGAAAACTAACAGCACATCGGATGGATAGACGCGAAGTTTCTATAATAAGAAAATTAAGTAAACAAAAAAAATCAATGTAGAGAAGATACAATCTACGCAGAGAATGAGAGGAAGCAGACATACTGGAGAGTGGCGGCGAAGGCACATTAAATGAAGAAGAAGCGAACATTTTGGTCAGCTTCGAGATTGAAGTGGAACGAAGACCGCAAGTTCTCATCGGAGAAATCAAGCCTTCCATTGATGATGCCATCTGTTAATTCAAGCAAAAATGCTTTCAATTGATAGTTTTAGGGTAGCGAAAATGGAAAGCTTTACCCTCCAGTAAAACGCATCGTTTCAAGGTTTTATTTTTTTATTTTTTTGGGTGTGTATTTGTAATTGACGAAAACGGGCTTTTCTTTTCTTACGTTGAAATGAAACTGCCACCGATTCTGAGACCCAACAAATCACCATCACCTCCACCACCGCCGATTCCGCTCCCGAAACCGCCGGCCACGACTCTATCTCCGCTGCCCACCGTCACTCTGACCCCCACTCGCCACCACACCCGCCTCCTCCATTTCCTCCAAACCCACTTGCTAGCTCCCCACAAGAACCAAGTCACTCCCTCCACACTCCTCCACTTTCTCAAATCGAAGCTCCACCACCACCCTCAATTCACCCACTACGACTTCCAAATCTTCACTTGGGCTTCCACTCTCGACTCCTTCCGTCACGACCATTCCACGTACCTCTTCATGGTCCGCTCCCTCGCCTCCTCTTATCGTTTCTCCGACCTCAACTCCCTCCTCGCTTTCATCTACTCAAACCCGTGCCCGTGCTCCAATGACGGTATCTTCTCCTGTCCGGAACTCGAGTCTATATTTCATTTTGCTGTTAATGCTTATTGTAAAGCTAGGAAATTGGATGATGGCGTTATGGCTTTTGATATTATGAAGAAATTGATTGATGGGAGGCCCTGTGTGAGTGTTTATAATGTTTTGATTAATGGGTTTGTGAAATGCGGAGAGTATGGTAAAGCTATGGCGTTTTACGATAGGATGATGAAGGACAGAGTTAAGCCTGATGTGGTTACTTTTAATACTTTAATTAGTAGTTATTGTAAGAGTAAGAGATTTGATTTGGCTATGGGGTTGTTTAAGGAGATGAGAGAGAAAGGGTGTAGTCCTAATGTGGTTAGTTTCAATACTCTGATTGGAGGGTTTTTTTGGGAGAGGAAGTATGAGGATGGGATCAAAATGGCGTATGAGATGATTGAATTTGGGTGCGAGTTTTCTTATGCGACTTGTGAGATTTTAGTTGATGGGTTGTGTAGGGTAGGCAGGGATTCGGAGGCGTGTGAATTGGTGATTGATTTTTCGAGGAGAGGGGTTTTGCCTAAGGAGTTTGATTATTTTGGTCTTGTGGACATGCTTTGTGGGAAAGGAAATGCGGGTAGAGCTTTAGAGGTAATGGATCAGTTGTGGGAGAATGGAAATTTGCCCAGTGTGATTGCTTGTACTACGCTAATTGAAGGTTTAAGGAGGTTGCAGAAAGTAGAAGAGGCATTGCATTTGATGGAGAGGATGCTCGGAGAGAGTATTGTGCCGGACAGTGTCACATTTAATTGTCTTCTTAAAGACCTTTGTGATGTGGGAAGAACAGTGGATGCTAATAGATTGAGATTATTGGCTTCGAGTAAGGGTTTGGACCCTGATGGAACAACTTATCATATTTTGGTATCTGGGTATACGGGAGAGAATAGAAGGAAGGAGGGGGAAGTATTGGTTAATGAGATGTTAGATGAGGGGTTTATACCTGATCTTGCTACATACAATAGGCATATGGACGGGTTTTCCAATGCCAGGAAATCTGTTAGGCCAAAACGCTAATGCCATTGATGGGTTATATTTGACAGCATATTCAGTTCGATTTTTGATAACTGCAATGAGTTTCTGGAGTAATTGGATTAATTGACAATGAGGAAAAGACACATGCATTTAGACTCCAGCATGAGTAGGAGGTATAGGAAGAACGAAATTCTGGGCAATGAAAATGAAAACATATGCGAAGAAATCATTATCAAATCTCGTTTGATCATCTAATAAATTGCATTAATTTGTGCAGTTTGTGGACTGTGATTGGGTTTGGTCTTGCAATGACATTTTTTTGATATTGAGTTTCCTAAGTGGAGAGCAGTATAAAATGGTTTTCTTTTTTGTGTCTGTCTTCTAGGGTAAGGATGCCATTAATAACACCTTTAAGAGCAAAATGAAGAATTCTTTGTGTTACTATACTGCTCAAACCAACGAAACACTTTTGAGGAGTGGATTAGGTGCCGACTGCTGAGCCAGAATTCTTGTGGGACTGTTTCATTGGTTTACATGTAAATTTCGGTACATTAAGTGAATAAACAGAGTAGCTGCTATGCATAACAATAAGAGGTTGGCATCTTCCGGATTTAGTCCATCATAACTTGAAGCGGGTTGTAGTAGCCAGAGTTGAGAGTTACATCGCACTTGCGTATCATCAATAAATCCTGATGTTATAGCTTAGAGACTTAGGGTTGTTAATTCATGTTGATGAATTGTAAGTTGTAATCTTTACCGATATGGCAATATACGATTGTATAACATAGCTTGCAAGCATGGAGTTACTTATATCTTCATTTGCTCCTTGTGTATGATTTTTGAACTATATACATATCTTACAGTATGATAAACTCATTGGAGAATTTGAGGGATCATTGCACTTTGTGGCATCTTTGGTTGGTTTCTTGATCTAGATGAGCTTTGGTTTGATTGTGGATTTGGTTTTGTATATGCAGGAAAGTTTGATATATGTGATACCTTCAAATTTAATAAAGTTCAACATGTGTGGATTGTTCCAACAGCTTGGATGTTGCAAATGATGCCAACATTGAAAAGAACTAATAAAAAAATTGTTAAGTAATAGCATAAATTAGAGCATTAGGAAGTACATAAGAATGAGAAAGTTGAAAGAGAAGCGTTGCAGATGAAGCTGCTTCCAAAAACTTCCAAAAAGGCAAAAACCAGACAAAACGACGTCGTCCCTTCCCTTTCATAGTTAATTAGAAGGATTTAAAAAAATTATTAGATTTATGAATATCACATTTATTTGAGGACAAAAAAGTAAATCTACCATCGTCATCCGTTGTTATTCTTGGCCAAGCACAATTGCACAAACCAAGTCTGCAAGCTTTCGCACCAAAAAAATATCTTCAAAAGAATGAAAAAACACACAATCAAATCCACTGAAACAGCAGCGAATACTACCACTACTACTAGACTCGTAAACTGATAATCGTGAAAGCTTAGAAATTTTTCAAATGGCTTCTATATCCACTTGCTTCACCATAACCCCAAAATCTCGTCTCCTTTTCACTTCCAAACCCTCATTCAACTTGAAACCTCCAGATTCTTTCTCCAGACTCCATACACTCACTTTTCCCCGATTTTCCGGGAAATTCCCCAACTCTAGGGTCTTGGTTCCGGCCGTCAGAGCAAGTACCGATGTCGCTACCGCACTTAGACCTGGAAGTGTCGTGGAGAGCGATAAGTTGCCGACTGAGCTCAGAAAACGAGCTATGGACGCCGTTGACGCGTGTGGAGGCAGGGTCACGATCGGTGACGTCGCGAGTAGAGCTGGACTCAAACTGAATGAAGCTCAAAAGGCTCTCCAGGCACTTGCTGCTGATACGGACGGTTTTTTGGAGGTATTCATTTGTTCATTTCAGGTTTTATTTGATTCTAGTGAAGACAACAGCTTTGAATTAAGATAATGTAGGTGAAGAATTGAGTGTCGAATAGCTCGAAGAAGTTGAAAAGTTACTCTTTTTTTTTTTTTTTTGCTTGATTTCGTGAGTGCAATTGTTTTCAAGATGGTTTTAACAGGTCTCGGATGAAGGTGATGTCCTGTATGTTTTTTCCAAGAATTATCGTGCAAAGCTTGCTGCCAAGTCATTTAGGTTGAAAATTGAACCGCTGCTTGACAAGGCAAAGGTATTATTAATCCTTCTAACAAACTGTGTTGATATCTGGTTTCATAGATCTAGAAGATGAAATTTGTGTTGACAATATATATACTTTTACAGGCTACGGCTGAGTATACAATAAGGGTTTCTTTTGGAACAGCTCTTGTAGCTTCAATTGTTATTGTTTACACCGCAATTATTGCTCTTCTTTCAAGTAGAAGGTATCTATAGAAGCTAACACTCTTTATCATTGCAAGTGTTCTATATATTAACTTTCTGCTCTTCTTATTGTAAGGTTGTTAATTATCATTTAAACCTTGTTAATAGTAAGAACTAAGAAGATATTTATAATGTGATTTTTGATAACAGTGACGACGACAATCGTGGAAGACGAAGCAGATCATTTAATCCGGGATTCAATTTTTACTTCTCTCCAGCTGATTTACTTTGGTAAATATTTTGTTGTCTTTCAGAATTCTGAGCAAACCATACTGTTTACTCAAACATTAAAAAAAAAGGGTTATGTTTTTACGGTTGACTCTAAACAATGCAGCGTTAAAACTTAAAACAATATTTTCTTTGTAAGATGTAGCTGTTATTATTCTTTGTTTTAGGTTGTATGATGCAAAAAGGAAGCCTAAACTAAACCCGGTCCTGTCCTGTGTCATGTATTGACAAGAAAGAACTAACTCAGTTTCCTGTGGTTGTTTTTGCCTTCAATTCTTCGGTTGCACTTCTTGTTTGTTATCATACCATCCCTTTTTTCTCGCCTTAATTGTGAATGATCCTTTAGAAAGAACAATTCTAATTTTGGAAGATAAATAAGTCCAGCGCCTGATAAAAAAATATATTTGGGAATGAGCCATATTTGTACTATTGCAATACAGGATTTCACTTGTAATTGCAATTTTATAATTGATCCATTAATTGCAAATTAGACAGAAATCCACACTTATATATATGATGAGACTTTGATACCAGAATATAGTGGGGGAAGTGAAAAAGAGTGGATCTTTTGGTTCATCTGATTATGCTAAGCTAATATTAGTTCTTCTCAACCTACTTCAATCTTATGAGTTTGGGGAGAAAATCTCTGATTGACCAATGACTATATTCACTTGTCCAGATACAATTCTATCTATAAACTCCAAATTTGGTCAGATTTGAATGTAGTAAAGTGGTGCAAAATATATGGCCCAACCATATCTTATAGATTGATTTCTCTGTTAAATCTAAATGAAACTATATATTGCACAGGATCCTTATAGAGTAATAGGTGTCCTACTCTCTGGATGGGACAATTAGCACAGGCATGATGCCCATCTCCTACTGAAACTCTGTGCATTTTTCCTAATGGTCTAGCAATGGCTTTCCCTTCTCTTTTATTTCATTTTAAAAAATAAATAAATAAATAAAACAGAACCAATGTTTTTTCGAACACACTGTAGAGCCCATCAAACCCTAACAAACTCCAAACATTTGCAAACATTTGGCAGTATTGGGATTTGTTATATGACTTGCAGTAGAGTTATATTAAGGGTTTCCGTGTAAATTTAATGTGATTGGGATATTTAGATGCTTTAAAGTTTCCCTGCTTGTCAAACACACCGATATGGTTATTTGAGACATTAGCTGTTGAATATTCTATAACAGTTTGTTTTTCTTTTTCTGATAGTATACAGAAAACTATATTAAGAGAGAATATATATACATACACACACACACACACACACACACAAACACACGCTAAAGAAGAACAAATGAATACGCTAAAAAGGTAAAACTAAAATTGCGTATCTTACTTATGTGGTAATGTACCTTACAAGTTGATTTTTTAAGTGGTTGGTGAAGCTCTTGCCTTATGGTAGTTTGAAAATTTTATAAATGCATTATCCCTGGTGTAGTGGTGTATATCACAAATGCATTATGAGGATCTTCTTTAACAACTCTTTTAATATCACATGATCAAAAACTTGGAAGTTTGGAAAAACTTTATGTTATTCTTTTTGTTAGAGTGCTTAAATACTATTTGGGTTATTTATTAAGAGCATAAGCTTTTGGGTTGAGCGGTTACTAACACTTTCCTTTTTTATATTTAATGTAAGGTATTGGGACCCATCTTATTATAGGAGGAAACGAGCACGTACAGATGATGATGATGATGATGACAAGATGAGCTTTATTGGATCTGTATGTAAAAGATTGCATCATGTTTGATGTTTTACTGACTGCTTCCTACTTTTAGAATGATCTTTTGACTTTATGAATGTCTGTCTTATAGGTTTTCTCATACGTGTTTGGAGATGGTGATCCAAATCAAGGAATTGAAGAAAAAAGGTGGAAGTTGGTAATACTTCAGCATTGAGTTCAGTGGTCCGTTGCTTGCAACATAAATTATAACTCATTGGTTTTTTTTTTTCACTTACCCCTTGCAAAATTGCACCATTCTTTGGTCATTTTATATATTCTCCCTTTTTCCCTCCTTCAAGTTATTTGCACCTTTCTTTCTCTCTTTTAAGCTGTGTAGAAGCCCCTTACCTTTTTAAATCCAGCATTTTCCGTTTTAGACGACTTGTTATCTTGCAAAGAAGCAAATGGACTGATTTTATTGCAAATCTACAGATATTGATCCTGTGCCTCAACTGCTTTTCAATCCATTCTATCTGTAGTCAAATACATCGGCAATCCACTTTTCATTATTTTGTTGATGAAGCGAATAAAACTGCTTGTAGATGAATTCTAACCATAAAACCTGTATACATCCTGTTTCCTAAAAGCTTGCAAGAGCTTAGGCTGTTAAAAGAATTGATCTAATTAGATAAGCGACTTTCATTTTTTTGGTACCCTTGTTCTTATGATATAGAAATCAAAGGATGGTAGTTCTTTATAAGTGCCAACCTTGGATCTTTCTTTAAGATAACTATTCTTGACTTAGATTAGAAGACTTTTAAGTAGACATCGACAAAGAATCATAGGCTCCGTTTGGAAGAGCTTCTTCAAGTAGATATTTTAGGAGTAGATCTTTAAAGTAGACCTTCTACAAGTAGCGCTTTTAATGAGAAGATGTTGGTTGTAATTTAGCTGAAGTCTTTTGAAGACATTTCCTGTTTGAGAGTAGTAATTGGTAGCAAAAACTCACCGGAAATACTGAAATTCAGTTGATTTTAGGATCTGTTTTTATTCAAGTTTTCTTTCAACTTTCATTAAAATAGTTATTCAGTTTGATTAATTTTATCTAATGTATTAGAAATGGAAAATGATTTTGTTATATTGCATAAAATCTATTTGCAGATAGGACAATACATTGCGTCTAATGGTGGTGTTGTCACAGCTGAAGAACTTGCGCCATATCTCGATGTACAGAATACAGATGGGACTATGGTAATCTAGCTTGCCATTGAAATGTAGTTTTTTCTTACAGCTTTTGCACAAAACCAGTTTGTTATATTGTTCTTGAATTCGAATCAAGTACATGCTCTCAATATGACTTTACAGTTGACTTTACCAGTTGATTTCAGTTGGAGTAGATGTCAATCATTTTATAAGTCAATAAGCAAGACAGAAACTTAAATGATTTAACTACCAAAAATGAAGTTCGTTTTTCGTTGATGTAATATCAATTTTGCAAGCCGTTTCTCAACATTTCTATTTTAATATAATTATCTTCATTTTATTGATTAAGAATTGACTACATTATAATAGTGATTGGACAAAAACAATTATTTCCTTTTTGAGTGACTTTTGAATTGATCCATAATTCCTCGTCAACCAGTCCATTTGAATGCTTTCATTGGCCTGTCATAAAAGCTTTGATACTTTTAGGAGAGTTGTTTTTCCTTGGCATGCGAGTAGAGCTCTTCCTCATTTTTTATTTATTCCAAGTCTAGTCTGTAGTTATAAATTTTTGTACTCTTATCAAAGAAATTATATAATTTTATACTGTAAATTGTGTCCGTCATAGAGTCAGTTAAATTTAACTCAGCAGTTGAGAAACTTTGGCTCATATTTACTCTGCATTTGTAGTATTTCGTATTATGTTTTTATTTTGTTCCTTGACCTTGTTCTTTTTGTTGGTTTTAGATTGATGAATCATACATCTTACCTGTTCTTATCCGGTTTGACGGTCAACCAGAAGTTGATGAAGAGGTATGTACAGGCAATGCATTTGTGCAGAGAACTATCTCTTTACCCCTTACATGTGTATTGTACAGTAAGACAAGTGGCAGAAGAGTGAATAATGCCCACCTTTAGTTGGTGCATAATTTTGTTTTTATAAAGTCAAGACATTAGTGTCAAGGATATTATTTACTGTGTACATGGCATCTTTGATTATTCCATCATACAGCCTCCTTGAAACTTGCTGACTTGAAAAAGATTTTGTTTATGCTGTGTAGGGAAATATTGTGTACCGCTTCCCATCCCTACAGCGCACAGCTTCTTCTCAAAAAAGTGGAATGAAGGAATATGTGGGAAGAAGATGGACTGATTTGGTTGGAGGAAATGAGTTTTTCAGGGAGAATATATGGGAATTCAGGTTTTCATTATTTTTTTCTTTTTCTGCTATTCTGTACAATGATCTTAATTGAGTCCATAATATGTGTAATTTTCCACTTTTCAGTAAAACTAGCGCATCAGAGAGAGCGATGGTCATTGGTCTGGGTGGGGTGAATTTTTTTGGGGTTATTATTCTTGGAGCCTTGTTGAAGTATGGTCTCCTGACACTAAAATTTCTTGTTGTTCTAATTGTTTTTCTCTCTAATGGCCCCATTTTCGTCTTTATATGAAGGGAAATGTCTGTTACACCAACTGGATTTCTAAAATTTGTTTCCTACGTATATCCTCTACTTCAGGTGTGTTACAATTTTTCATTTTTAAAATGAACAAGGTTTCCTTTTTGTCTATATTATGGTATTTCATATTGTAATCATAACAAAAACTCTGCAGATCTATGCTGGTTCATTCTTTGCAATTCCTCTAGTCCGGTGGTTCCTTAACCTCAAGAAGAATGCTGATATAGAAAAGAGAAACCAAGCCAGGGAACAGTTTGCTCGAGCGCTCAAATCACCAGATCTTCCTTTGAGGCGCAAGGTAACCATATTAATTTTTTGCCAACACCCTAGTTGTCCGCGTAAGGTTGATTGTGAACACTATCCGAAGTTTTGCAGTTATACTTCTCCAATGACATTCTATTATTGTATTTCATTACTTGCGCTGAAAATGAATTTGCTGTGTAAGAAAATTTATCCAGTGTTGACCCATCTATTTGGAATTAACATGTTTCTTCCTTATGTGATCTGTTCAGCTCCTAAGTGCTCGGGATATGGCCCAGAAAACAGTCATAGGAAAGGATCGCATCGTCTATAGTACTGACAAGGACTTGTTTGAGCAAGACTACGAAGCACAAGATTGGGATAGGAGATTCCGAGAGATTGAAAAGTCAGATTGAGTAGATTCTGTAGTTACTTGGTATGTTTACATCCCTTTCTTCCGGTCAGTGTATAGAAACGATCAGATAGAGATTGTGGAAAAGCTATTTTCTGCTAACATTTGTGGAAAACCCCATTTAGTACAGTCGATTTTCCGTTTATATTTTAACCAATCGTTTGCATCCTAGACTATTTAAGGCTGATTTCCATGCTTCTTGTCTGTTTCCTGCTCTGTCCTTTAACTATGGGGAAAATGAGTTTAGAAACCGTGAAATATATAGCAAATCTCTTACTAAGAACCAGTACGAGTTGGATTAATCTATTTTTGTTTTGAGTTTCAATTTCAGGTTTGCTACATTTTCATCTCAAAACATCAGAGAGCCATTGTATTCAGCACCCTGCTCCTAAGTTGAGGCTACTTGAAAAATGACACACCGATGATGTTGACCTGCAATATCTCATAGGATGCAAAAGGAAAAACAATTATGACTTGTAATATATTTTCGATTGGACATAGGTCAAGTTCATATATAGTCATAGCTATGCCGGGTAAATTTCCGGTATCTTCGATCATTGAATCTTCCCACTACCCAGGGCACACCCATTTTGTTATCAGATTATTTCCTGGCGGGATTCTCATGCCCTTCTCTAACCAGATTTGGTTAATATGGTACATATGAATTATAGTTGGACACAAACGCCTCATTGCGGTGATCATATGGTAGCCATTAGTTTATTTATGCTACAACTTTATCATGAATTAATAACATCGATCATCAATGGCATCCAAGTGACTCAAGTAGTTATTTCCATCATCAACAAGCATTACAAAATGTCAAAACCTGCAAACTGGCAATGGCATTTGAATACTGCACATATATCATATATCCACCCAAACCAAGTACTTGCATAACATTGAACAACCTGATGCTTGCATTTACAGTAATGAAGTAACAATTTTATACAGTAATGAATGGAAATCTTTTAATCAAGGAAAAAAGAATGTTCATGTACACTGTTCCTAATGAACACAAACCACTACTACTATCATGCGAGTCAATTATAGCCATATTGCTTCCAAGCAGAGCCCAGAATTTTGCACTGCAATGTCAAAACACCAAACCATCAAATGTATTCACACTGTGACACTACAGAGAAATCAAATCCGCTGAACACTCACAAAATGCACTTTTAGCAGAAATAGTTTTGTTAGATAACAAGTGAACAAGATTATAGGACAAACGGTGGGAGTCTGAGACTATGATACATGATCCCATTACTCGTGGCACTTCACAGTGACTATTTTTAAGCAACTCGGTGAACCAGGATACCTGCATGAGCAGAAGAAATGTTAATTTCATTTCTAAGTCTAACATGGATAAAAAAGAGCAATTATGACACTCTAGTAAACTAGGATTGCCATAATAGATTCAACGGTCACTGATTATTTAGTCAATAAATGCTCCATAAAATGTCATTGTTAGACTTACAATTGAGCCAGTATCTGTTCCTTACTTCCTTTCCCTTCCTTTGATATCTTCACATCTGAGGACTACCATATTTTTTCCCCTTTTTAGTCAAATTGGTAATACCTTGACAAGGTACATACTAATTTCTATTTAACTGTATCTTTTGAGTCACAATCAAAATATTAAGTGAGGGAGATGATTACTTAATGACCAATGTAGAGTTTCTCTTGTACAAGAGAACACCAAGAGTAACAGCCCAGGACCAGATAGCTTGTTTTACGATAATTACCATTCATTGGGATCCTCAGATTGTACTTGTCTAGCCTAGAGCAACATAACCATCCAATTTATTATGTATTCCAACAGAGAGGATTAGCATTTTCATGATGAACTAAATATTAATAAAATATAGATAGATACAGCTTTAAGTAAACAGAATTCAATTAAACAAAGACACGCTTACCCAAAACTGCGAGTATAGATAATGCTGCCAATATCATTTTTATGGAACGTCGATTAATTTGAACATGATATGGAAATCTTTGATATATTGCCTTGCATGCCCCAAGTCGGGTACAGAGGTGGTTTGCCTTTGCCAGAAACCTGGAGCAAAATCCTAGGAGAAAGTTGTCTCTGGATGCCAAATTTATTCCCATACGCTGACCCTGTCAAAGGAACACAACAGTAAGCATCTACAGGAATAACAAGATAAAACCACTTATAAAGCGCAGACATATGTTAGATACTTTGTCTTCTGGTAAGTTAAGAAGAAACCATCAAACTAAATCATTTACCATACAGCTAATGAGAGACACTTTAACAGTTCCATGCATTTCTGTAGTTATTTGAAGGCAAGAAATGAATGAATCTAACACTAAAGAGCAGATTTTAGGAAGACTCGCTTAATCACTATTTCTTAAAAAAAATTAAGGGGAATAAGAAAAATCACACGGTTTGAGGTTTAGAAGAACTTTTTTCATCTTTAATAAGAACGCAAATATAGCAAACGCCAAAAGGGATACTTAAGTGCGCATGATGTATACAAGATCTCGAGGCAGTGAGGAATTATTTTGACCTTACACTAAAAAACTACTTGAAGACTAGTGAATCACTAATTTCAGCATCAGCATAGGCCAAAACAAGTACCAGTGCAACATGAGAAACATCAATGTATGAAGGAGAATTCCTCTCTTCTTCTCCATCTTTCAATCGCTTGGTGTAATTCCTGCTGCCCCTACTCCCATAGGCAGTCCGTAGACTGTTCAAGTAACCAAAGATGTTCATACTGCTGCAGTGTCTTCTCAACTTACTCTCCTGAAAGAAGCCCTTAGGTTTGGCTCCATTAGCTTCCAAATCCCAGCTCTCATCTTCATTATGTCTGCTACATGAGGTTTCTTGAAGAGAATCTAGAGCATCTAAACTCAATCTTGTAGAATAATGAGAACCCACCTTCCTCAAGTTATTCTCCTTCACTGGACCATAATTATGTTCAACATGCATAACCCCATTCATCTTCACATTCTCGGTTTCTATGCTTTTGTGTTCAATGATCTCAGCATCTTTTGAACTAGATGCTGTAGTTGGATCAAGAAATCTTCTCAAAATACTACTATCTTCCGTATTATGATGACTGACATGCTCAAGAGGATTTCCTCCAGAAAGAAATAATGCCAATCCATCTCTGTCTTGTTCATTTAGGTTGACCCAATTTATTATGGATTTCCCTCTGGATGGATCGTCTAAGCCTTTTTCCAATTGATTTATTTGTTCCCTGATGGCAATAACAAATTGCTTATGCCTGGCAATCACATCGTCTGTAGTTCGAGATTTGTCCATCACAGCTGATGAGTGAACTGCTCGTTCGAAATCTTCCAACTAATTAGAAAACACATCCTGGATTAGATAACTAAAGAAGGAAAAGGCAACAAAGCCTGACATTTATTACTACCTGCCATTTTGTTGTTTCAAGTATTGTTGCAAGATCTCGCCTATGGTAATCTATTTGAGTAAGCAACCTCGGGTCTGGATGGTTTTGATGAACAAGACTTTGTTCGTGCAAAAGTAGGCGGTATATTGATTCCATCCTATAGAGATAGAACCGAAACAAGTTGTTCAATAATACACTGATTATAACCATTCATTACAATTATTAAACAAACTACCAACAAAATCAATCTAACTCCAGGAATAAGAACATATGGTACAACTTACAAGTGTACAACATGGGCCAACATTATACAACCATAAACAACAAGTTCTTGTTTACTAAGAAACAATTTTAAACGCAACTTTCTTTCCCTTTTTAAATTTTTTATTGCAATTTGATAATGAAACATGAGACAAATCCTAACTTGCAAAGCAACCAATATAGTCTAATAACCATAATTTCGGTAGATAGAGTATGATAAGTATAGCGCCAAATAGAAAAATACAAGTGAAGGTGTTTTATAACCAGAACAAAAAGATACCCCATTAAGCACACAAAAATACTACTTAGGGAAGCGTTTGTAATTTCGTGAAGCTAACAACAAGAGAAAAAGACAACCCAGATATGCAACTCCTAGTGCTAAACGACCATCCGCCAATAGTTTCTATTATAAACAAAAAAAAAAAAAAAAATCTATAACCAGAACAAAAAGATACCCCATTAAGCACACAAAAATACTACATAGGGAAGCGTTTGTAATTTCGTGAAGCTAACAACAAGAGAAAAAGACAACCCAGATATGCAACTCCTAGTGCTAAACGACCATCCGCCAATAGTTTCTATTATAAACAAAAAAAAACAAAAAAAAATCTACAAAACCCCAGAAACCAATTCCTCAAAAGGCAATTGAAAAACACTTTTACAGATACTTTCTTTTTATCGAAAACAAAAGCAATACAATTTGGTTCCTTAGAAGAATAAAAGTAGATGTTGCAAGTAGGATTTTGAAGAAAGATGAAAAAACAGACCTGTCGGCGGAGTCTTGAACCACTTCGGCGGCTGAAAAGAGCGGGTGGGATTCCCATTGCTGCAAACTCGACGTCATTTCTTCTCTATCACTAAATCTTGCAACTGCTGTTATTCAATTACAACGTTTTCTGTCACTTTAATTCTAAATATATATATATATATATAGAAAGAGAGAGAGAGAGAGAGTATCTCTCTTCTTATTAATTTCTCGTAATACTACTTGGGAATTTCAATTTGCTATTATTATTAGGATGTTATTACCATCTTTAGGGTTTTACAGGAAAGGAAAGTTGGTGCGAAAAAGAAGAACGAAAGAGGTTCGTTAAGGTGTTTTTGGTCTCTTCCATGGATCAATCGAACATCAGTAATGGGCCACACAGACTACGACTTATGAGTTATGAAAATAAATAATAATAATAATAATAATAATAATTGTCAAAAAAATAAAATTATAATTGTTATATACAGTACTTATATGCTTCATAAAAATAAAAATAAAAGTGTTATAAGCATATGCATATATTCCTGTCTACTTTTTTCTTTTTCTTTTTTAAATAGTAATAATATATTAATATATATTTTTTATTATTAATATTCACCTGAAAAATGTGGGTTCCTGCTTTTCTGGTGAGTGGTCAATTTTTGATGGGTTTTTACAGTTACACCTGGACTGTGCCTGTGCAAATACAATAGTTGAAATCCATTATAATATCTCATTGTTACCTCTGATTATAAGCGCAAATGCAATTGAAAGCAACACATAAACCTCTGAGATTTACTTTGAAGGCACATTTCTGATACGCACAGACATTGCCCCAAAATGAATTTTGGTCCACATTGTTTAGACAAGTAGACAAAACCATATTCAGATCTCAACTGAGACTGCAAATCAATATGAATGTATATGAATCAGTGATGGCCTGTAAGAAAACTCTTACAATGTTTATTCTAAGATCATTATCGTGCTTGCAGGCACAAGCACACGAGAAGAGGAAGATTCGCCCTTCCAATAAGAAAACTATCCGAAACAATCCATCATGGTCAGAAATTGTCCTAATGGCATATTAAAACAAGAGTATTAACAAATGTTTCTCAAACGAAGTACATGGTCATCTGAATCTCTTTCTGCATGAAACCACATTTTTCGTAAAACTCTTTGTTGTCAAGACTGCAATCAAGTATTACCTTGTAACATCCCATAGCTTGAGCATGATCGGTAAGAAACCCAATAACTTTTTTTCCTAAATGCATCCCTCGAGCACTGGCATCAACTACAACATCTTCAATGTGCCCAACTTTACCACAATTCCTCAAAAACTTTTTCTCAATAAACATGCTCCCAGTTGCAACAATTTTACCAGAACGATGATCTTCAATCACACAAACAAGATGGTCATCACCGTAGGAGCTCAGCTCTTGAAACCGTTCTTCAAATTGTTTGTCAGACACGGAATCACAAACACTGAGTTGTTGCAGTAGCTCTATGAAACCCTTGCTTTTGTCTGAAATCTCTAATTTTCGAACTTGAAACTTGACTTCTTCATTGGATGAGTCACCGCTCTGCATCCTTTTCTGTGAGGTCTAAGTTCTCTGCCTAATTTACTGGTAACTAGAAACATCAATAAGCAATGAAGACCTAACATTAGGTCAGTTAAATGTACAACTACAAATGATCAAATACAAGACAACCCCCTTAAAGTTTTAGTTTCTCATGTTACTAATTTTCACATACGCACACTACTGAAAGTCACCTGGCGCCATCATAAAGTTCAAAAAGAAGAAATAAACAATGCACTGACCAAAAAAAAAAAAAAAAAAAGCCAGGGCAACAACAACTTTAAAACTGAAAGAGAAGTTCTTAATCTTTGAACTAAGAATCAAATATATGCTATAAGCTTATCCAATCACTTTGAACCTTGAACACCCAAAAACAACCAACCATGTTCAAAACCTCTAATCTCAAATATTTCTCTCTTGATTGATACAGCTTTGATTGGAATTTGGAAAAGACTACTCTCTAACCTTTGGTCAGCCTTTTAATTCATGCACTGTGCTCAAATTTCCAGCAATGTCCAAACTTAAAACAACTTCTTTTTCTTCACAATTTGACATTTCTATGAAAAATTATCATACACTTATAGCCTTTAGTGCTTTTCACATGCATTGCCTCAGACACAATTATACTAATACACACATCCCAACCAGGAACAAAGAAAAAATTCATCTATAAAAATTAAAAAGTTGGTATCAGAATAAATCATCAAAATGGGCGGTAATTAACCAAATGTGAATTGAGATTACTAGATTGGAACAAGACATAAATCCTCATATAGCTAGAGAGAAAGAAATTGTACAAACAGGACAAGCAAGTAATTTCACTCAATGCACGCCTAGCGCGCTCTGCAACCTCACACGCAGGACTTCAGAGAAGCGCCACCTACTCTGGTGGGGCAGAGTTTAGTCATGCCCTGTTTTAGTATACCCTCATTCATGAATACAGAAAACCGAAAACCCAATATAGTATTGCATTACTCGGATCCAAGATAGTATAACAAAATCAATGAAAAAGAAAAAGGGAACATATCAGTTTAATAAAAGCAAGATCGATTAAACGAAATTGAATCCCAACTATTAATCACATTATTAAATTGCAAAACAAGAACATATAATAAATAACAGCACCAATAACAAATATTGGATCAAAAGTGAAGCAATTGAGAATTCAAAGATAAAATTCAATGGAAAACAAAAGTTAGGATGAACCGATACCTGTTCGATGAAATGACTGACAGAGTTTAGGAAATTTTTGTAAATAAAAGGTTGAGATTTTTTTTACGCTGGTGATGAAGCGTTCAACTGAGCTTCTCAAAATATAAAATTTTGATATTGCTGTGATAACCCTATAGTTTGGAGAATTATTAACACGCATCACCGTCTTTTGTCAAATATTCATGCACCCCTATGGTTTTTATTTGGATGCCAATATTGACATCCATAAAACTTATCAGTACACCCATATTTTATTAAAAAAATTTAATCACAAAAATATCTCAATAGAAATTTACTAATAAGAACAAATTACTTCAATTAAAAATAAATCAAATACTATATACACTCATTAATTACACTCATATCTTCAACTATATTTCTTTATATAAAAAAAAGAAAAAAACTTATGATAAACCCTAATTAAACTCTAATTTTATTTCAAGTTTCAAACTTTGTCATTATCACATAATTATCATATTGTTTTTATCTTTTTTTTATGTATAGTTATGAACTCTATCAATAAACGAAATTTATATATTTTTTAACGATAGTTATAGATATCAATATTTTTTTTTTTTTTTTTAAGATAGCTGTAGATATCAGTAATTTTTTTTTTTTTTTTTAGATAGCTATATAAATAAGAGAATTCCAGATTGAAAATCTCTTGACACCATATACGTTTCCACATATTCTCTTTTAAAAGGATATTTCCAAAAGTAAATTGGACTATCATTAAAAGAAGATTTGATTCCAAAAATAATATGATTTTTTTTATATATATATAAATTAGGTGTGATAATAATTTAAGAGTGTTTATAAATAATATGTATTAAAATGAATATATTTATTTCAATAAGGGTACTATTGGCATTAGGATGAGTGTTTATAGTAATATTTATTTTTAAAATTTTAGATATGGATGTACTTGTAAAAATTGATATACTAACAGATTTTATGAGTGTCAATATTCGTACCCTTTTTATTTTTATTTTCACCAATGCTAGTCAACTCAAATGATGTGGCAAGTTATTTCTCATTATCATATTATTCACCACATTACCCCATAATTTGTACGGTGATGACAACTCATTTGCCATATCATTTTGGTTGAATTTTAGGTTAATTTTTTTGTTTGTATGATATTACTCTTTTATTTTATTTTTTTGAACCATCTTATTTACAATATATATATATATATATAAACATACTTTAACTCAAAGTGTATGCACTTGTCAAAACTTCTCCATAATCTATGGTCCACATTCTTCATCCTGATATATTTTATATCGAGGTGAATTGACTGTAGAAAGACAGTATATATATATATCGTTATTATTCATTTCTTATCAATAATTACGTAGAATTATATCAAGATACTTAATAATTAATATGAATGGATTTTCCTTTTTTTTTAAAAAAAAAAAAAAATCATTTATCTTAAATAAAATGTGTATCTAATATACTATCTCTAGAAAAAAAAAAATTATCAATTAAATAGAATAACTATATTTTTGACAAACCAAAACCCTAACCCTAACCCTAGATCAAATTCGATCTAAATAGAGAAAGAATATAGAGATTTTTGTTAAATCAAAGCACGAAATTCGATTGAGAGTAGACTACATATCTGTTCGTTGAAAATTCAAGTGGATTGCTGAGATAGTTTCGTTTGTAATTTTTGGAATGAGAGGGCAGATGCGAGAACTAGAGAAAGGGAAAGGGTTGTTTTATATCATACATGTTTATAATTTTTGGAAATTTTAAAGGGTAAAAGGGTCATTTTCAAACTTGTCCAATGGTTTTGGGTGGGATAAGTTTTTGTGTTTTTTATCTAAGTATGGATATTGACACTCATAAATATTATAAGCACACTCATATTTATAAGTACACCCATGTCTAAAATTTAAAATTAAAACATTACTATAAACACTCATTTTAATGCCAATAATACCCTTATTTAAATGAATGTTTTCATTTTAATATAATTTGTTTATAAACCCTCTTAAGTTATTAACACACCCAATTTTCATAAATGATAAATTATTAACTACACATTTTGGTTTCGATAATATTATTGTTCACAAGAAATCCAACTACGAAAACGGAATCGTGAATTGATAACTAGTTGGAAAACTATTACCAATATAATACATCTTATGAACACAAAGCAAATCCCCACATTTGATAATTGTTTTGTAAAGAAAAGACAATTTCCTTTCTTCATTGAACCATTGTTCTTGTTCCTATATATATAGTCTTTCTATTATCAGTTCGTCCTAACAATAAATATGTCAAGACGAAAAACGTGAACCACAGATTATGAAGAAGTTTTGACAAGCGCATACACTTTGAGTCAAAGTATGTAAATCTAGTAGTCCAAATTTTTCGTCCTGATATATTTATTGTCAGGACGAACTGATAATAGAAAAAATATATATATATTTATAAATTTACAATACGTACTATACGCACGCAAAAATATAAGCATGATATATTTTTGAATTGCACAAAATCACAAGCCCATCATGGGGATGAGTGCAGTTTTTTTTTTTTTTTTTTTTTTTTTTACATAAAAGGTTGCAATGGAAGTGAGAAAAATAAAACATACATAAATCAGAGGTGTGTTAAGTTTGAAAATTAGGGTTTAGGTTTTTTTTTTTTTTTTTTTTTTTTTAATAAAATGATATAGTTGAAGATATGAGTGTGATTAATGGGTGTACATAGTATTTGGTTTATTTTTAATTAAACTAATTTGTCCTTATTATTAAATTCCTATTGGGATATTTTTGTAATTACAATTTTTATTAAAATATGGGTGTGCTTATCATATTTATGGGTGTTAATATCGGCACCCTTTTTGTCTCTTCTAGTTCCGACTTGTCCCATGTAGGGGTGGGCAAAAAACCAATAAATCGAACCGAACCGATCCAATCGGTTTTTTTTTTCCGGTTTTCTTATGTTGGTCGGTTCAATTCGGTTCATTTTTTTTGAAAACCGATTGGATCGGTTCTTTTCCCGGTTCGCTATCCCAAACCGAGATCCAACTTATATATAAAAAAATAAAATAAAATAAAAACCCTAGTTTAATGTTCAATCATCCATGAAACTATAAAACTATGAAAGTGTGTCACATAAGATATATATATATATATTTCTTTGTTTCTTTTGCTAAATATTATTTTAAACTATTATTTTCAATTTGTTCAAGCTTATAATTTAATTTGGTCAAAGGTCCAAAATGATTAAAAAATGAAAATATGTGTACTAATTAGAGCCCATGAATTTGGCCCGAGAGGACCAAAACCGAAAAAAACGAACTGAACCGAGCCAGTCCAATTCGGTTGGTTTTTTATTGGTTGACATTTGTAAATTTTATTGGATCGGTTCATATTTTCAAAAACCAAACTTTATCTGTTTTTTATCGGTTATATTAAAAAATGAACCGATCCATTAAATGCCCACCCATGATCCCATGTTTAAAATACGTCAAACGTGGGACAAGAGGAAATTGTTCCATCCTGTCCCGTCCCACCTATACCAAACACACCACTTTCAAGCTCTAAAATTTGATTATTTTTATAATATATTATTATTATTATTATTATTATCAGGCTGTTTCGGGTCATAATTTCTTTTGTTGGTCTCTGAATTTTCATGTTCTTCTTAAGCTTCATTTGTTTATGAAGCTATTTTTGTATATTTCATTGTGTGAGGTTTTGGTTGAGATCCAGATGTTAGCTTGAAATGCTTATAACATAGTCATTACTCAATTAATAGCTTTTAAAACATCAACAAAAAGAGTTGCTTACTAGATTATTACAACTTGATCAAAAATAATAAGAGTGAGTCGAAAAAAAACCTAACCTACATTGAAGGTTAATAGTCAAATGGCAATCTCATATGGAGGTATGGACATCGAACAATAGTTTAAACTACTTGCTATCATAATAAAAGTTTTAACTAGAGAAACAACATATGCTAATCAATAACATTGGAACATTTTTAAAACTTGGTAAATACTAACTGTAAATTGTGTAAGCTGTAATGACACATGTTATTGATGACATGCACAAATGCATTAAAACCAACATAAACAGATAAAATATCATAGCAGATGTATTTTCCCAATATTGTTGTTCTCCCCAAGCTTCTTAACTCCATAATCAACAGCATGCATCGGGTAAATCAATTATAATAAGAACCCCCACACAACCAATAACCCAAAAAAAGCAAAGGAAAAACAAAATCAAGGTATCGATGCCATGGTAACAGAACAAAAAATTCTAACATGTTGAACAAAGAACAAGCAAATTCAAACATTTTTTTTAATAGGAAACTGATGTATGACAGTTTTGATAAGAAAAGAGCAAGCAACGAGGAAGCGCGATCCAAACCGTGGTTAGTTAAACCGTGACCCAAACCGCAGCCAATTCTAGAAACTTACTTGAATCGTACGCAGTCCTAGCGGTAGCCAGTGTCCTGCGATTCAGGGCGCTCTTGACTCCAGACGGGTTTTGGTCGTTTTATTTATTTTCTTATTTTATTAATTTGGGTCTTTTGGTTCTTGTTTAGCAAGTTTATTTATTTTAGTTTGATTAGGAATCAAAGTTAGGTTTTGGAAATAAATCAAACTTACATTTCCTAGTAAGATTTGATCTTGCCTTGTCAATCAAGTTAGGACTCCCTCGAATCCTAAAAGATTCAGGTAGTTTTGAGTTTTCTTATTTTGGTCTTTTTAGGAATTTTGTATTCGAGTCTTATTAGAATCAGTTTAATATAAATAGTCTTGTTAGTTCCAATTAATATTACTTTCAATCAATATTAATAAAAACGGTTCATTTTGGAGCTATCTTGTTGTGGATTTGACTAAACTATCAGCTTCTGCTACGTCAGAAACACAAAACTTCGATCATTTTACAATTGATTTAACAGAAAATGTGACAAAAATAATATAGTTATACAATTAATATAAGTGGAAATGGTGAGAAATGTCACCTTTTTAAAGTGAGTTGGTGACATTGTCAGTGGTTTAATAAGTCAAGTTTAAAAGACATCTATTATGGTAAACTACCAAAATTGCCCTTAGATTTGAGTTTATGTTATTCTCTTTGTACTTTTCTCTCTCCACTAGTGTTAACTCAATAACTCTCTCTCTCTCTCTCTGTGCAAATAAAAGTTCAACGTTGCCTCGACTTTCTTCTTTAACTTATAAACCCGCGACGTGCTTCAGTTCAATAAGGTAATATTTTGTCCCAATTCTTCTTTGAATTTGTTCACATTTTCATTTGTTCCTTTTCATATGTTATCCGAGTATTTTTTTAGATCTCTAAGCCTTTTGAAGCCTTTTCCGAGCCTTTTCATGCCTTTCCCGAGCCTTTTCACCCAATGTCTTCCCCGAGCCTTTTGAAGCCTTTCCCGAGCTTTCCATTTCTTCCGCGAGCCTTTTCAATTCTTATCTGAGCCTTTCCATGTCTTCTCCGAGACTTTTCAATATTCTCACCCGAACCTTTGTGAATGTAATATTTGAAAGAAAATATTTTGTAGTCCTGAGTTTTTATTAATGGTCTGTGATGATTAATTTGACAGCAACATGAATAGGGTTAGAATAGTAATCTCTTACAATGGTCGATGGGAGCAGTTACTCGACGGAAGTCAGAGGTTTGTTGGATCCGATAACCAGGGAATGTATGTGTCAAGGAATATGACTTACGAAGAATTGGTGGCGATCGTGTATACCATTGTCAAGTATGATGTAAACAAATTCAATGTTGATCTAGCATCAATATCAATCGTTCCTGGCAGTACATGTCGCATATTTATAAGAAATGACGATGATGTTCAGTTTATGCTAGGGGAAGATTGGGTGATCCCTCAAGTATGTATCAGTCTAACCGAGAGGATAGTTAGAGATGTGATAGGGAATGATATTCCTCCTCCTGAAAATACCCAACAATTTGGATCATTTTTCGATAGCAACCAAGTGTTCACCCAAAGGAATGCCACCGAAGGTGGGGAAAACGTGTGCGGTGTCCCACCGGTAACAGTCGACCATGCAAATGTAGTTGAACCTGAATTTGGCGATGTGTTTGGTTGTCCAATTGAGCGATACAACGAGCAATACAACGAGCAGTACAATGAGCAGAACCATGAGGTGGATAATGAGGCAAATAATGTATAGGTTGATGATCTAGAAAATGTTGATGAAGAGTCTACACAAATTCAAAGACGTGGAAGACTTGTAGAAGGAGTTAGTTGCTCTGCACCAGATATACCTAGGACTTTCGAGGTCCGGTATAATGTAATTGCATCTGATTCTGATAATGCGACAACGTGGGTTATTCCCGGAGCAGATTCATACTCATTTAGTATTGGTAGAAGCAGCACATTGGCATCGCAAGAACCTAGAAGCATGATTTATAAAGGTCAATTTTTTCTGAGTAAAAAGGATTTGAAGAGGCTCGTTGGTCTTTTTTCAATGCGACAGAACTTTGAATGGAAGGTGAAAAGGTCTAATAAGACAACGTTACATTTTGTTTGCATCATTGATGGGTGTACATGGAAATTAAGAGCGGTGATGAGAGATGAAGGGACTTACTTTCAAGTCAGAAGTTTTGTGAATGAACACGGTTGTCCCTTGGAGGAGATTCACTGTCGCCACCGATAAGTTAGTGCAGTCATAATCGAAGAAGTGGTTGCACCTAGACTTCAATAACATGATGGTCATCTCATGCGTCCGAAGGACATAATCGTCGATATGAAAACAATATATGGCAACCAAATCATGTACAGTAAGGCACATGATGCCCTGCAATATGCATTGTCATTGACCTATGGAACGCATGAAGAAATTTTCCAATTGTTGCCATCTTTTGCATACGTTCTGGAAGAGCAAAATCCTGGCACAATCATTGACTTACAGTGCACAGACGATGGTAAATTCC
Source organism: Acer campestre (assembly GCA_954870605.1). Classification (NCBI taxonomy): domain Eukaryota; kingdom Viridiplantae; phylum Streptophyta; class Magnoliopsida; order Sapindales; family Sapindaceae; genus Acer; species Acer campestre. The sequence continues at coordinate 22,744,020 of OX940805.1, forward strand.
TCTACTTTTTCATGTCGTTAGGGTACTCAATTAGAGGTTTCCAGAGGTGTATGCGTCATGTGATTGCAGTTGATGATACCCATTTGAATGGAAGATTCGGGGGTACAATGTTTGTTGCAACTGCACAAGATGGAAACGAACAGGTGTATCCAATTGCCTTTGGGTACGGTGACTCAGAAAACAACCTTTCCTGGGAGTGGTTTTTGGAATGCTTGAGGGGTGCCCTTGGTCATATAGATGATATGGTTTTTATTTCTGATCGTTATGCAAGCATTGAAGCAGAGATTTCTAAAGTGTTCCCTTATGCAACCCATACCATATGTTGCTGGCATTTTAGTGAAAATATGAAGAAGCGATTCCACAAAAAGGATGTTGCCGACATAATGGATGCAGCAGCTAGGTCGTACAGTGAAATAAAGTATAATCGCCACATGGAGGAGTTACGTAAGCTGCACAAGCGTGCATTCGATTATGCCATTGCTGTCGGTCCACACAAGTGGTCCCGCATACACTATCCCCAAAGAAGGTACATGCTGATGACCACAAATGTTGTAGAGTGCATAAACTCATGCCTAAAATTCATACGGCAACTGCCACTGATGATACTGGCAGAGTTCATTAGGAATATGCTACAAAAGTGGTTTCACGATCGTCATGCAGCTCCATAGTCCATGCGTCATCGATTGATCGACGCTACACATCTTGTGATCCTGAAACGTGTTGAGAAGTGCAGTTATATGACCGTAAATCCAGTTGACTGGAACATATTCTTCGTCAAACACAAGGGAGAACAGTGGACAGTTAACTTAGCCAGGAAGACTTGCACATGCAACAAATTCCAAATGGACTTATTTCCATGCTCACATGCACTCGCTGCGGCAAGGTACATGACAAGTTACAGTCATATTGTTTATATTACCGTTTGGGTAAATCTCACTGTTTTTATTGTTACAGGGAACGAAACTTGGATTTCACATCTCTGTGTTCGGACTACTACAAGAGAGAAACACTTACTAATGCATATTCGGTTCCTATTATTCCTATTGGCCATCCTTCTTCATGGGTAGTGCCATTTGACATAACAGAGCGGGTGGTTTTAAATCCAAAGTCGAAGAGACAATCAGGTTGCCCGATGGAGGGTCGACATGCCTCATCTTCGGAGATGACAACTATACAATCATGTAGAAGATGTGGACAACCAGGACATAATAGCAGGAGGTGTTCCAACCCGCCTATGGTTAATGAAGGTCCCAGCATAATTGTCCCTGAGGAATACCGTCGTAGGTGTAGCATCTGTCATCAGATTAGACACAACAAACAAACGTGTCCTGAGAAGGACTCTACCGTTGAATGAATAGAGCCCGTTGAGGATGGTGATCAGAAAAGAGCTTTTGATTGCTAATGTCTTCCAACATCGTTCAGACTTTGGGAACCACGCTCGATACAGTTGTGTTATGGTTTTTGTTTAATTTAGTTGTTCGTTTAATGTCATCCTGGATCCTTTGTTATAGTTTTTTTTATAGTTTATGGATTTGAATGTAGGAACTCTCTGTTCAACTTTTAATTAAAAACGCTTAAAATAGTAAAAAAAAATCATTTCATTACTCAAATGTTATGTACATAAACTAAATCAAATGTTATGTACATAAACTAAATCAAATGTTATGTACAAAAACTATCTGGGAACCCACTCCTTCAAGTTAACAAAAACCTCCACAACCATCTTCTCCCAGATGGTGGGCATATCGTTTTTCGTCCAGTCAAATGTATCCCTGTTGGTTGCGAGGTACTCTGTCAACCTCAAAATATGGGCACCACAGTTACCCTTACAATTCACCACATCAAATATATTATAAGGGAATGTTATTAAAACCAATTGGAAGGGCTTAAGTTTTTGAGACAATCATACAATTTATCCTGTTGGGGCACACGATCTGTGGACACATAATAAAAGGTGAATGACCTATTCTTCTCCCGGTACGTCATATCACCCCTCCGTCTGTGACCATAAAAGTCCACCTCATGCAGCATCGAGGGTAAAAAATACCTCAAGCAAGCGAGCTGCATTTTCCTGTGGCGAAATGGGACCTCCTGTCTGAACGGATCGAATAGGTAAATATGCCTTGCTGTGAGGTCGACGCTGGTCAGGGCCCAATGTGCACGCCCAAGGTTGCAGGGAATCATAACCTGAAGGTTTTTGAACAAAGTGTTATCAATGTCAATTTTATTTATTATACAAATTCAAACCATGTAAAATAAACACTTACGGCGTCAACATTGTGCCATGGTATGCAACCTGGCGGGAGCAATCCACGTACGACCATAAGGTCATCTTCAGACCACTCATGCTTCACAATAGACCAACGTTTACGGGGTGTGCTGGCCCCAGTTCCCATCATTTTCTCCCACTGGTAAAGTAGGTATGACTGTACGAAAACGTTGTGTCAATATTAACAACAAGTCAATGCATAACCCAATTTTATATCGTATTATTTAAACACTTACATAGAACTGTGAATCCAGTATGTTGATCCTCGCACCATAGACACTGGAGTATGTTCGTTAACGCTTCCGAAGGATATGCAAGTACGCGTCTATGTGCAGAAAATATGTACGGTACATATTGTTATGATTTGACCATTTCTGAAACAACATATACAGATAGTTACGGTAAAGTACGTACCGTATCCTCCAACTCCATCAAGTTGGTTTGAAACCGGTGAAACCAAGGGGCAGCAACTGGTTCGGGTATATCCACATCACGTCTGCATAATTGGTGAAGAAGTTAGATAACCAAGTCAATTTTATTCAGGTCTTTCAAAATACAATAAAAATATTGTAATATCTACGATTTTACTTACAATTCCCCAGTCGAGTTCCTCTTGTAGGCTTGGAACGCCTTAAGATGTTCACCATCTACCAGTGCGTTGGGTGCCCATACATGTGCTGGTGGTGGCATCATCCTTGGTCTCTTCGGCTGACATGGGTCAGTGTATGGGGTCCGCTGCTGCCAACCTGGCTTGCGAACCCGACCCTAACACCCAACGGGTGGGGGACTCTGATCTGAATGGCTACGCTGTGAGGAGGAATCGTGCCCCGATGGATCCCCTGCAGAGGTGCTCTGTATAGAGGAACTGGGTCCCCATGGATCACCTACAGGGGTGTGCTGGGAGGAGGTACCTAGAAGATCTGCTGTAGGGGTGGCTAGGAGGAGGTACCCAGTAGATCTGCTACAAGTGTGAGCTCAGCTGGGGTAGACCCTAGGGGTGGTCTACGACTATGGAACTCTATCCCTGTAGACTGAATGGAGAGATGCGTTAGAGTAGGATCGAGCAGAGGGGTCCGCTGTAAGGAGGCAAACTGGTCTAGTAAAACCTGAGGTACCGGCTCTATCTCTATAGGTATTGTCCATGTAGCACCGGTACCACCAGTAACCTCTTTACGTGGTGTCACACCAGCCCGCTGCTGATCACGCCTGCTCTTTGGGTCTGCCCTGTCCTAATGACTACTAGACTCGTCTCTGGGACTGAAGTCTCGGTCTCGATCATCGACCGGTGGGTCATCGAATGATGGACCTGAACTACGACGCTAAGGCGTCGGCGTCGGCGTCAAACCCTAAAGACCCTGAATCAAATCCAACAACTCCCTATGCTGTCGGTCTCGTTTCTTATCAGTCTTGTGCACTTCGTCCCGTAACTGTTGGAACACATCCATCAGTTCAGTATACCCACGGTCTTAAAAATGATTTCAAACTCTATCAGTACTAAAACGAGCACTCTATTGAAAGTAAATAATGCGATTCTGTTATTTTTACATACCTGAGGATGCCCTCCAACGCCACCTACTGAATCATCTTTAGGTCGAGGCTGTCTGGGCAAAGTAAATTGTACACGCCTACGCTTCCTCAAGGGTCTCCCACTACGACCTTGCTGGTTTGAAACATCCATATCATTGAGTCTGAAATACCGCCTTCCTCCTCACTGGGTCTGGAATACCGACCCTCCTCCTCACTAGGTTCAGAATACTGACCCTCATCATCATTGGGGTTGGCAGCCCTATGTCATTCGGTATTCGGAAGGTGACCAGG